>PVKB01003748.1:0-179534 GCA_004027205.1 Ctenodactylus gundi
GCGTGGTGGATAAAGTTGAACTGACGCTGTGGCTCACTGGTAGAACATTGCCTAGCATGTCCTAGCATGTATGAGGCCCTGGGTTCTAGTCCCGGGACCTGGGGAAATGTATGTCAGGCCTAGTTCCCAGCACATGGTACTCAGTAGCTGAGTCTATTTCCTTCTTGCTTTGGTGATAGTTATCTATAGCCGTAGAAGGCCTTCTTCCAGTTTTCCCTTATGTAACTCCAACCTCACCTCTGTGCTATTTCTCAAACACTGCCTTGCATACTTCTGCCTCAGGGCCTTGGCACTCCCTGTTTCTTTTGCCTACAACAGACTTCCCCAGATATCCAAGTCAGTCATTCCCCTACCTCCTCCACGCCCTTCCGAAAAGCTCCCTACTCAGTGTAGCTAGCGACATGATAACCTTCTTTTTAATTAATTTAGTTATTTGTTTTTGAGACAGGGTCTCACTGTCGGCTGATCCTGCGCTCACTATGTCACACAGGCTGGCCTGAACTCAGGCAATCCTCCTGTCTCAGTCTCCCAGTACTGATGTTACAGGCTTGCACCACTATATCTATCTAATTTTTTGAGACAGGGCCTCACTCTGTGGTTCAGGATGGTCCTGATCTCAGTATATAGCCCAGGCTGGCCTCAAACTCATAGCAATCCTCCTGCCTCAGCCTTTCAAGAGCTGGGATTATAGGCGGGTGTCCACACTTCTAACTACTGTGTGGTACTGGAGAATTGAACTCAAGGCCTTAAGCTTGTTAGGCAAGTGCTCTAACCATGTTATTACTCCTCCAGCCCCACCCAACTCATCTTTATGTTGTACTAGGCAATCAACCCAGAGTCTTGCATATGTTGACATGCTAACCGCTGACCCCCATCCAACTTGTTGCCTTTTCTCTCTTTTGTCTTATTTTCTTTTTTCTTTGAGACAGGGTCTCACTCTGTAGTCCAGGCTGGTCCTAAACTCACCGTGGAGCTCAGGCTGGCCTTAATCACAAGGCAATCGTCCTGCCTCAGTCTCCCGAGTATTGGGATTTCAAGAGTGAACCAACATGCCTGACTTATGTGGTTCTGGGGAATTGAACCCAGGACCTTGCACTTGCTAGGAAAGTACTTTAACCACTGCGCCATTCCTCCAGCCCTGTTGTCCCCTTTCTTATAGGGTGAAGTTATTGAGAAAGTTGCTCTCTTTAAGGTCACAAAGAACCGCCTGCCCCTCCCCACCTCGACCATCCCCTTCCTCTCCTCTATTCGGGTCAGTGTTCATGAACCACTCAACAACATTCCTCTTCTCTGTGGACCTATAGTTTTTGCTACCAAACACATGCACTGTGTGTGTTAGGGTGTTGTAGTGGGAAATAAATCCAGGGTCTTCACACTGAAACTGTTTTTTTTTTGTTGTTGTTTTGTTTTGTTTTGTTTTTGCTAAATCACTAAGTTGCACTGTCTGGGCTTGAACTTATGATTCTCCGGCCTCAGCCTCCCAGAGGGCTAGAATAGCTGGCCTGCTGCCACCTAACGCCATCAACTCACACACCCAACCTCCCCTTACAGGCTTGTAGTATTTGAGGGTAGGGTCTGCTCCTGAAGCATTGCGCACTTACTGTGCATTTACTACAGGCTGTGGGAAAAGCAGACCCATTCTATTCTAGGCATGATTCTCAATGATCTCTATTTTATAGAAAAATAAACAAAGGCAGTCAGGCCTGGTGATACAGGACTGTAATCCCAGTACTCCCAACGCCAAGGTAGGAGAATCACAAGTTCCGGCCCAGGGCTAAATAGCACAGCAGTTAGAGTGCGTGTCTAGCAAATGCCAAGACCCTGAGTTCTATTCCCCAGTACCACATAAACTACATGTGGCAGCGCACACTTGCAATCCTGGCTACTCAGGAGACTGAAGCAGGAGGATTGCTCTGAGCTCTGGGTCACTCTGGGCTACATAGTAAGTTCAGGACCAACCTGAACTATAAAATGAGACCCTGTCTCAAAACAAAAACAAGTTCCAGCCCAGCCTGAATAATTTAGACTGTGACTCAAAAATCAAAGACCAAAGGAAAAAAAACAGCCAGGCGTGGCATAGCATGCTGGTAATCCTAGCACTCTAGAAGACAGAGGCAGGATGACTACAAGTTCAAGACCAGCCTGGGCCACTTAGCAACTTGGTGAGAACTTTCTTTCTTTCTTTCTTTCTTTCTTTCTTTCTTTCTTTCTTTCTTCTTTCCTTTCTTTCTTCTTTTCTTTTTTTAGGATACTATTTTTAACTTGACTTTCAATTGTTTATAAATGATTTCTTTATAGCTGTCAAATATATTTTCTATGTATACATAGATTTTTCAATGTTTCAACTATTACAGGCCATTGTGCTTAAATACAGAGGAAAAAGCTGAGAACAGATAAGGAACCTGGGTTTTGAGAACGATATATAAGTTGGTAATTCACTTCCAAGACTCAAAAATGTCTGCATAACCTTCTTTTTCTTCCTGTGGTTCCAGGGTTGGAACCCACGGCCTTCCCACTGAGCAACACCCCCAGCCCTTCTTTTTCTTAAATTTTATTTTGAGAGTCTCACTAAATTGCCCACACTAGGCTCAAACTTGTGATCCTCCTGCTTCAGCCTTCCATTTGCTGCTATTTTTGTTTTGTTTTGTTTTGTTTTGAGGCAGGGTCTCATTCTGCAGTCCAGGTTGGTCCTGATCTCACTGTGTGGCCCAGGCTGGCCTCAAACTCATAATTCTCCTGCTTTAGCCTCCTGAGTGCTGGGATTACAGGTAGGCACGACCATGCCCAGTTTATGAGGTGCTGGGGAAATCAAACCCAGTGCCTTGTACTTGCTAGAAAAGTGGTTTAACTGCTGGTGTTATTCTTCAAGCCCTGAGACTTTGCTTTCAAAAGAAAAATAAGATAGACAGGGAAATGTAGCTCAGTGCAAAGATCTTGTGCTCAATCCTTAGTAACACACACACATATGCGCACACAGAGACATAATTGTAGATTTTTTTTTTTTTGAGACTGGGTCTTACTCTATAGTCTAGGCTGGTCCAGAACTCACTATGTAGCCCAGGCTGGCCTCGAACACATGACAATCTTCCTGTCTCAGCCTCCTGAGTGCTGGAATTATAGGCGGGCGCCACCATGCCCGACTTGTGTGGTGCTGGGGAATTGTGTTCAGATACTTAGCGCTTGACTTAGCATTTACTAGGCAAGCACTTTAACTGCTGAGCCATTCCTTCAGCCCCGACTTGGGATTTAGAGGTAGCAGGAAAGGCGATCCAGGTGGCATGTGCCTTTGGAGCAAAGGCTCACGATGACAGCCTGGGGTGTATTTGGAGAGTAAGGACACCTGGGTGGGAGCAGACTATAGGCACAGAATGAGAAGGAAAAACTGAAGAGAAAGAATCCTGAATTCTGAAGTCTGAATTCCACCTTAAAGATCACCTAATCTGAGCTGGAACTCAGAAACAGAGCATAGGTTAGGTGTTTTTTGTTTGTTTGTTTGTTTGTTTGAAACAGGGTCTCACTCTGGAGCCCAGGCTGGTCCTGAACTCGCTATGGAGCCCAGGCTGGCCTTGGACGCACAGCAATCCTCCTGCCTCAGCCTCCCAGTGCTGGGATTACAGGCATGTGCCACTACGCAGTTTTTAATGTGATGCTTAAGAATCAAACTTGGGTACTTAGCACTTGACTTAGTGCCTGCTAGGCAAGTAATTAAACTGCTGAGCCAATCCTCCAGCCCCTTCGCCCCTTCTTTCTTTTCTTTTCCTTTCTTTCTTTCTTTCTTTCTTTGAGACAAGGTTTTACTCTGCAGTCCAGGCTGGTCCTGAAGGCACTATGTAGTCCAGTCTGGCCTCAAACTCACAAAGCTCTTCCTGCCCCAACCTCCTGAGTATTGGGACTGTAGATGTGGTGCACCTCTATACCCAGTTGTTTTTTCTGTGTTGTGGAGAATTGAACCCAGGGCCTTGGGCAAGTAGGCAACCACTTTAAACATTAAGCCACGCCCCCAGCCCTAGAACAGTGTTTGGCATGTGAATTTCTGTGGGTTCCATTCTCAGCACCACACGCACACATACAAAAATTTTTTTCAAAGTTACTTAATCTGGGCTGGAGGCATAGCCCAGTGGTTAGAGCACTTGCCTGGCATGCACAAGGCTCTGGGTTTGATTCCTCAGCACTGTGTAAACTGGATATGGTGGTGTACATCTACAATCCCAGCGCTCAGAGGATGCAGCAGGAGGATTGCTATGAGTTTGAAGTCAGGTTGGACTATATAGTGAGTTCAGGATCAGCCTAGACTACAGAATTAAAAACAAAAAAGAAGGTGAAACATCGAATGGTCTCTCTGATATGAGAGATCCAGATCACAACACCTATGGAACTTAAGACGAAAGACAAAGTGAAAGAGGGGATTAGGGTGGAGGAGGAGGGAGGGAGGGATGGGTAGGGGAAGGGACAAAAGGAGAGTGGGGAAGCCCTTGTCACCTTGACAAGATACGTATGGGCACAAAATGCTCAACTTCATTGTAAACCTTGAATTTTGCACGTATACATATCAATAAAATGTGGGGAAAAAATTAAAATAAAAAAGAGGCTGAGGCAAGAAGATCCCAAATTCAAATTCAGCTTGGACAATTTAGCAACATAGTAACACCTGTCTCAAATAAATAATAAAAAGTGTTGGGGCCCTTAGGGCCCGAGAGCCTCAGCATTGCTGACCTTGGCCAGTTCCTTTCCACGAAGAAGTGTTTATTGCTTGAAATTTAAGTCAGGTGTTGTTTTGCTTGTTTGCTGTTTGAAATTTGGGTCAGGTGTTGTAACACGGGACTGCTCTGTTAACAAGCTGGAAGGCAAGGAGGGTGAAAAGGAAGGCTGTGGATAATAAAGCATCTTTTGCAGTGTCTTTTGCCCTTGCAAGAGTTCACGTATTCTTCAATCCGCACTCCCCCTCTCGATTTCTTGTTGACTGACTGAGTGGGCTCGGTCAAAAAAGAGGCTGGTGATTTCGGAGGACTGACTCCTCCTTAGTGGCTCCTTGCAGGTTCACCCACCCAAAAATGAGAGTCCCAGAGCACAACTCCTATGGAACTTAAAACGAAAAACAAAGTGAAACAGGGGGGTCGGGTAGGGGAGGAGGGAGGGAGAGGAGTGGAGGGGGAGGGGAAAAAGGAGAGTGGGAAAGCCCTTGTCACCTTGACAAGATACATATGTGCATAAAAGGCTCAACTCCGTTGTAAACCTTAAATTTTGCACGCATACATATCAATAAAATGGGAGGGGGAAAAAACCACCTGCTTAGATTAGATTGGAGAGGGAAGAAAGCTCCAGGAATTGAAAGGAGGCCCCAGGAATTTTGGAAATTCTGTAGACACATCAGAGCTGAAGAACATCCCAGCCTGTGAAGTCAACCCAGGTCACCTGAAAGGGCCAGGAGCCGCTGGCAGCAGGGGCTGAGCCATAGGAATTGATAGTTGGCAGCCCCGGCCTCTAGAAATGAGCCTGCGTGTAGTACAAGCTACAAATGCACTGAGAGCTTCCCCTTGAAAAGGCCTCCAGGACCCTAGACAAGCTTGGGAGAACAAGCAGCTCTCAG
Organism: Ctenodactylus gundi; assembly: GCA_004027205.1. Classification (NCBI taxonomy): domain Eukaryota; kingdom Metazoa; phylum Chordata; class Mammalia; order Rodentia; family Ctenodactylidae; genus Ctenodactylus; species Ctenodactylus gundi. Next base: position 5,588 of record PVKB01003748.1, read on the forward strand.
CAGCCATACCAGGAAGTGACGTAGGCAGGAGCCATTTTAAAAAGAGCTGGTGGAGTTTGAACTGTTCAGGGTAAAAGAAATAACAGATGGGCCACACACCAGGAATTTGGGGACACTTATTTATTTATTTATTTGAGACATGGTCTTGTTCTATAGCTCAGGCTGGTCCTAAATTCACCATGGAGCCCAGGCTGGCCTTGGACTCACAGCAATCCTCTTGCCTAGCAAGTGCTAAGTCAAACATTAAGTGCCTGAGTTCAATTCCCCAGCTCTACACAAACTGATCATGGTGGTACATGCCTGTAATCCCAGCTCTTGGGAGGCTGAGACAGGAGGATATTTATGAGTCTAAGGCCAGCCTGGGCTCCATAGTGAGTTCAAGGTCAGCCTGGGCTACAGAGGAAGACCCTGTTTCAAAAAAAAAAAAAGGCATATGTATACGGCACTTTTTTATTATTATTAGTAATAGTATTTTTGATTTTATTTTTATTTTAAGGATTTTGAAAAATTGGCTCATACTTTCACCACGGCACCATAAGGTTGGCGCTGTTGCTGCCCACCATTGTGAAGGAAGGAACTATGGAATGTAGACTGATTTATGCAAAGGCTCTCAGAGAGTGAGTGTTTCTGGGTTTTGCCCTGACACTGTGGCTTTCCATGCGAGGCCACACCCTGCAGCTAAGCCCTGGGCACAGGCTGTCTTAGATGTGGTTTCTTTCCTGGACTATGTCCTCCTCTTGTCACATTTTTATAACCTTATCTAGGTCACAGAGGATTCAGAGGTGACGTTTCCTGGTCCTTCTGGGATTAGCCACCACCCAGGCTAGTACTTCAGGACTCAATGAGGACTGAAGAGAGAGAGAGAGAGAGAGAGAGAGAGAGAGAGAGAGAGAGAGAGAGAGAGACTCATAGAGGGGAGGATCAAAGTGTAGCCACAACCTTGCCATTCAGAATGGAAAGGACGCAGGTCTCAGTGTCCTGGCCTCAGGGCACCTGTGGAAATCTCTTCCACTAGCCTCGCCATTTGTTTTTCGATGTGGAGATAAGGTCTCACTCTGTAGTCCAGGCTGGTCCTGAGCTCACTCTGTAGATCAAGCTGGTTTGAAGCTCACAACAATCCTTCTGCCTCAGCATCCCAAATGCTGGATTTACTGGCATTTACCACCATGCTCAGTGTATGTGTTGTTTGGAACTCGAACTCAGGGCTTTGAGCTTGCTAGGCAAATGCTTTAATCAAACTATTCCTCCAGCCCGCTTAACCCTTTCTGAGCAAAACTTGTGTGTTTTCCAAAAGCCCCAGACTCAGAAGCTGGAAACCTGAATTAAAACCCTGGGTCTGTTTCCTAACCATGGGGTGACGTTAGGCACAAAACTTTGTGTGCCTGAGCCTGTTTTTTGTTTTTTCTTTTTTCTGTGAACTGGGAATGAGCATAGTTCCTACTGTGGGTCATGGCTTTGCTGTGCAGCAGAACCTGGGTCACTGATGAGCTGGATGACCTAGGCTGGGAAACACCAAGGGCTGAACAATGGGGTTTTTGGAGGGAAGGTGGGAGGGGACACTGCTCAATTGTGAGGCGGTTTTGTCATTATTCCAATTCTCTGCTTAAAGGCTGGTCCTCTCCTTTGCCGATTCCGATATAGCTGATGCTCTCCTTGTATCTGCTCCCAGGTGACAGGAGAGACCGAGTTTTCTCTAAAGACTTTTCTGGTTCCTTCGTCATCTCTCAGGTGGCTGGCCGGATGCCTGGAAAATGTGAGAACTGAGTGTCATGTTTTCACCCTCAGGTACCATCATGTCACTGTACTGTTATGTTATTACAGCTTTGCACGGAAGGATCACACATGTGGAGAAAAGTGCATACTGTGAGAACTTGGTGGGTCACCACACAACAGCCACGTCTGTGTAACCTTTGTAACTACCACCAGGAAAGAAACACAATACTAAGGTCTGGGGGCAAGCTCAGGAGTTAAAGTGCTGACCTAGCAAGCATAAGGCCCTGAATTTGATTCTCCTGCACCACATAAGCTAGGAGTGGGGGCTTATGCCCATAATCTCAGTACTCAGGAAGCTGAGACAGGAGAATTGCTATGTGTTTGAGGTCAGCCTGGGCTACATAGTGATTCAAGACCAGCCTGGACTACAGAGTCTGAAAAAAATTAATTTACTGTTCTATAAAACAGAATAGCATTTCCTTGAACTCAAAAAATGTTCTTATCTTGTGTTGAGGATGTGGCTTAGGTGGCTCTGGGTTTGTTCCTTAGCACTGGAAAAAAATTCCTTGGTCCTAGTTGTACATTAGAGCATTTGAAAAACTATCCACCCTTGGCACTACCCTGGAACAATTGAAATTAAATCCCTAAAGGTGGATCTCAGGTAATGAAATATTTTTAGGGGGGAGGGGAGTAGTGGGATTAAACTATGGAACTTTGCACTGAGCTGTGTACCCATCCTCTTTCTTTTGTTTTTCTTATCTTTTCTTTCTTTTTTTTTTGAGATAGGGTTTTGCTCTGTGGTCCAGGCTGGTCCTTGAACTCATGGGAATCTTCCTGTCTTGGCCTCTCCAGTGCAGTGGCCTCACCCAGTTTATGTTGTGCTGGGGACTTGAACTCAGGACCTAGCATTTGCTAGGCAAGCGCTTTGACCTCTGAGCTATGCCACCAACCCCATCATTATTTTAAAAAAAATTTTTGACAGTCTCACTAAGCTGCTAAATCACTCTTGTGGCAACAAACTTGCCATCCTTCTGTCCTCTAGAGTGCTGGGATTAATCACAGGTTTACCACCATCTGGCTTTCTTTTTTTATTATTATTAGTGATAGTATTTTGGATTTTATTTTTATTTTTCCTTTTTTTTGTGGTACTGGGAACTGTATCCAGGGTCTTTAAACTGAATTACATCTCCAGGCTTTTTTTTTTCTTCATTTAAAAACATTTAAAATTTTTTATTGTTTTTATATCATTTTTCAAGGTATAGAGAAGGCACTCTATTGGGGAAAATACAGAAGGGGACAGATGGGAGATATAGAAGCTTCTGCTAGTTGGAAAGGGTCCTAGAAATATGGATTGCCCTAATGTTTTTATTTTAAGACAGGGTCTTACTAAGTTACTAAGCTGCCCAGGTTGGACACGAACTTTTTGATCCTCCTGCTTTAGCTTCCCAGTATTCTGGGACTGGGTTGTGTATCACCATGCTCAGCTTTTAATTTATTAATTAATTACAATATTGGTGGTTGAATCAGGGCCTTCACACTGAGTTATATCCACTACTCTATTTATTTTTTATTTTGAGACAGGTCACTGTCACTAAGTTGCTCAGGCTGGGCTCAAACTTTCAATTCTTCTGCGTCAGTCTCCCAGAGTGCTAGCATCATAGGCATGCATCCCTAGGCTTGGCTAGAATTGGTTTTTCTTCACTTTTTATTTTATTTTTAATAATGATTTTTTTTTGAGCCAGGCCCAGTGGTCAGGTCTTTATTTTCTGTTTATTCATTTATTTTCTATAGGTGTGTCATGTGCCACCATGTAGTGCTGGGGAATTGAACCTAGAGCCCTGGCACTTGCCAAGTAAGCACTCTTATTCACTGAGCCACAATAATGATTAACCTTCAGCTTCAATAATACTGTTTTTTTTTTCTTTTCTTTGAGACAGGGTCTCGCTCTGTAGCCCAGGCTGATCCTGACCTCACTATGGAGCGCAGGCTGGCCTTGAACTCATCACAGTCCTCCGGCCTCAGCCTCCCAGAGTGCTGGGATTACAGTCATGCTGTACCATGCCTGGCTTCCAAGTCCATGTGAAGACTGGAGTTAGGCAGCTGAAACCAAGAAATGCCAAGCATTGTCAGCCAAACACCAGAAGGCAAGCAGGAGCCCTGGAACACAGTCTCCTGTTGAGGTCCACTTGTCTTAGAAGGGAAGAATGAACAAAAAGATGCAGACAAAAGACACATACACATAGTGGAAGACTGCAGCAACGAGAGACTGCGCTCTTTATTTTTATAGGTCCCTATTCCAATCCCCTCTCTTACTAGCTGACCTTTACCCTAATTCTATCTTGCATCTCTTATTAGACCACCTAGCTTTGTTATCTAGTCAAGGAGCCTCAAAGTCTGCCATAGTCTGCTTGCATTTGTTTGCCACAAGCCAAGAGAGGCCCTCATTTGCAAGAGACCTCTGCCCCTCCCGTGTGCAGGCAGTGGCTCACCTTGGATGGCAAAACAAGGATTGTCTGAGACACCAAGCCCTTCCTATTTGCAGGCAAGGTCTCTTCATCCCAGGGGGCCAGACAAAGATATCTGTCTCCATTGAGAGAACAGAGTCAAACTCCAGACTAGTTTAATCATTTAAGTTTTGGTGGTCTGAGTCTTTAATTCTTGGTTCCCTTCAGTCTCCCTCACAGTCCTTAGCTGAAACCCACCCTGCCAGCACCCTGGGCTTGGAGCCTCCAAAACTATGAAACAATAGACTCCTATTGTTTCCGCCTGCAGCTGGTAACACTTTGTTACTGCAATCCTAGAAAACTCCTACCCAAGTTACGTGGCAGCTAAGGCGCTCTCTTCCCGTTTCCGGCGTGTAAGGTTAGAAGCGCAGTATGGCGTTCAGTGCATCCTAAGCACTTTTCCATGGATGATCTCAGTTAGTCGTCACCTTATCCCTGATAGAAGTACTTTGCAGATAAGAAAGCTGAGAAACAGAAACAGGGTCCTCCAGGTGACCGTGCTCAACGTGATGTGGTACATACATAACAATGTATTCTTCACAGGTTTATTGGCAAACTTGTATGAGGCTACGCACTTTGTAGCCCAAGCAGGGCTGGGACTCACCAAAACTCTCCTGCCTCACCCTCCCTAGTGCTGGGATTGCTAGGATACAGGAGTGTGCCGCCCTGCCCAGTTCAGGGGGAACTGGGGGATCAAACCCAGGACCTTGGACTTGCTAGGCAAGTGCTCTACCGTCTGTGCTATTCCTCCAGGCCCATGGAGAGTGCTTTGTAGATACTATTTCGCTTGTGTTAGAATGTCTGCAAATTTAGGATGTGTGTGTGTGTGTGTGTGTGTGTGTGTGTGTGTGTGTGCGCGCGCGCGCGGGCGCGCGCGCGTGCCATTTCTGCCTGTGCTTCCCCTCCCTTCGCGACACTTCCTCCCCTTGCCTATAGGGGCCGCTGTGCTGCGCAGGCGCTGACGGGTCTCTCTAGCCCGCTAAGCCAGCGGCTCGCTGGTGCCTATAAGTGGCAGTGCCGGGCTCAGCTGTGCATCAGTCGGCAGCCGCTCGGGTCAGGGTCGGCAGGTGCCGGAGCCGGAGCTGGAGCGTGACCGTAGAGGAGCTGCAGCTGGGCCGGGGCGGAGCGCGACGCCTCTCTGAGGTTGCGAGGAAGGGCGTGTTGCTGCTGGCCCGTCGCGAGCCTACCCGGCCCGCGCCGAAGCGCCTTCCCGCCAGGCCTCCTGCCTCTGCCTTCCGCCTCCCTCCTCCCTCCTCTCCCTGGAATCTCAGCCCGGCGCGCCTGGACCCCGGTCCTCCTGTGGGTGGGGAAGCCCCCGGCCGTGCTCCAGCTTCCCTCCTTTCTCGCAGGCTGGGCCCCCAGCCCCTTCTCTCCGTTCCCGGGCTGGGTCTCACCCCCTGTGGACTCCCTTCCTTTAGCGAGGGCTCCCTTCTCTTTCTCTTAGCCTAGCCCCAGAGCCTCAGTCGTTTTCCCCAGCCGAAAGTCTCATCCCTCTTCCTTTCTTCCTTTCCCTTTCCCCGGTTCCAGCCTGTCCTATCCCTTAGCCAGTGCCGAGGAGCAGGGTCTCCCAGTCCCCTCCTCCAGGCCTGGAGTTCTAGACCTTTCAGTTGCCTTCCGTGGTTCCTCCTGGGTCCCTTTCCCACTTCCCTACTTTGGAGTTCCGGATTGCAGACCCAGCCTCCCTTTCACCTCCAGAGGACGGCTTCCAGGAAGATACCTCTCTAAAACATGGACTTTCCCTAGAGACTGTTTCAGTCTCTCCTCCCACCCACTGCTCCCTGCTCCCTATGGTCCCAGGTCTTACCCTCACTTCGCTAAGGGTGGAGGCCTGCTGGGCTGAGGAAGCAGCAGGATGCTTCGGTGGTCTGGCATCTGGGGACTCTCTCCGCCTCGGATCTGCCCCTCCTTGCTGGTGATGGTTGCCTTGGTGGGGCTCCTACCTGTGCTCAGGAGCCATGGCCTCCAGCTCAGTCCTACTGCCAGCACTATCCGGGACTCTGAGCCACCACGGGAACGCTCGATTGGGGATGTCACCACCGCCCCACCAGAGACACCACATCACCCAGTGAGCCACCCTGTTAACCATTCGATCAGTGAACATGGCCTGAAGCCGCGCAAGGCCTTTCCAGTCCTGGACATTGACTACTTACATGTGCGCACACCCTTTGAGATCTCCCTCTGGATCCTGCTGGCCTGCCTCATGAAGATAGGTAAGTCCGATTTGCTCGATGCTGCTGTTGCCGCCACTGCCATCATCAGACTGGTAAGCTTTTTGCCCCGTCTCTGACCACTTGAGGCTGCCCGGGATTAAAGATGTGACCTACTCCTGTAGCAGACTCTCTATTATGCCTTCTGTGGCTTTCTCAAAACTCCAGTTCTGTGTTGTGAGGCCTCCCAAGATCAGAGCTGGTCTCGTGCGTGGGAAGAGAGCAAGATGCAGGGATGAGTTGCTTATGCTACAGGACTGGCCAGACTCTCTTGGTTGGATCAGACCAAAGAGCCAGGCACGCCGCTGTGTGTGAGACAGAATGGAGTGCCTTCTAGCAAGTGGCACTTTCTGTTTTGTCAACAGCAACCAGTGTGATTATCTCCTTGAAGGGAGGATGTTCCAGTTTGGAATATATTTCTACTTGGCCTGTCTGAGGAGTTTGCGTACGAGAGACAAGTGTGGTGGAACCCGAGGGATCCCTGTTGTCTCTCACTCACCCTATTTCCCACAGTGTTATCTGCCAGCTTTGCCTGTCCAGGCTGGTTAGAAGCCCCTGAGTCAGTTTCCGGCCCAGAAATGGCATTCTTCACGTAGTGTGTTGGAATTTCTCAAGGTTGCTTTGGAAATTGTAGAGTAGAGGAAGGAGGTTGAGGCTTGGTCTGATCCCAGGTCAGCACCAGCTGTCGCCTGGGCTGGCCAGTGACATTGACTGTTCATTCAATTTGGGGAGGTGTGGAGAGAAGGATGAGGGGTGCGCAGCTCTGAAGAGATCGTGAGATGTTCTTTTGGGGAAAGGGCAATACAATCGTTGGTCCCTCCTAGAAGACTGGCCTCCTTGTCCGGCGGGAGACCCTGTTCTGCTGGGTAATGGGTGTGCTCCAGATCCTGTGGAGCAAAGAATCCCCTGGCGATGGTGTCTGCAGGGGATTTGCAAGCTGCCTTTGCTTTTTTTGGCCTGCTACTAGCTAACTGTGGAAGGCTAAAGGTCCTGAGACTCAGTTTCCCTCTTTGCCTGGAGATTTGAGTTTGGGCAGTTTGAGACGATTGGCAAGCAGCCTTGCAGCTTTCCCAAGGACATGAGGAACTGAGTGCCGGCACCAGGCTGGTGTGAGGCTGGCTCTGGGACATGCTGCAGGAACAAACTGGTACCTCTGTTTTGATAGATTCAGGAGCTGGCTTCCTGGTGCAGGACTTGGTGTTGAGCTAGTCACACAGGCGGGGCCATCAGCACCTGTACTCTGGTGGCAACTAGCATACAGGAAAAAAAATCAAGGACAGGACAAGGGGAAGGATGTGGGCTGATTCTAATGTAAATGCATGACCTTGAACAGCTGGGTCTTTTCTTGGAGGTCCCCCTCACTTGTGAGGTGGCCAAGAATCTTAACCGCTACTCAGATGCACCTAGTGAGTCATGAAACCTTATATGTGAATTTGTACGGAATTGAAGTGACCCATGATGTGTCATGTGCCTGTATGAAACCAGGAAGAGACCTCCCGTGTGCTGTCAATAAATTGCCTTCTCTCAATTCCCCTCATCTCACAACTACACCTGGCATAATATTAGGGCACTGGGGATGGGCACACGCCGTGAGAGTCTCATTGTTTGCTGGTAGGACAAAGGCGTGACCATAAAGACCCCATTCCGAACAGGCTGAAGTTTCCCACTGCAGGCCAGATGTCTGGTTCCTAATGGGGTCAGGCTGGGCCGGGCCTGCTTTGTCACTACCAGCATGCTGGGCTTTGGACATGGGGCAGCTGGAGAGCAGAGATAGTGCTGTGGCAATAGTATCAGTCTAGAAATCAGGAAACCTGAATTCTCATTCCTCCTCCTACTCCTGTGACCTTGGGCCAGGCATGCCTCCCTACCTCGCAGGTGATCTCCGGTCTTTTTCAGGTCTGACATTTCTTTTGTTCCAGTGACTCTTGAAACCCTGGGCAAATCATTCAGTCTTGAGCCTCAGTTTTTCCATTGTAAAATGAGAGGGCTAGGTATGACCTTTATGGTTCCCAAAAATCTCTGCCTTTGACTTGGAAAGTCACCCCCAACTCTTACCCACAACTGAGGATTGAACTCAGGGCCTTTGTATACACCCCCTTATGAGTTATTTATTTTTGAGACAGGGTCTTGCTCTGTAGCCAGGCTGGTCCTGAACTCACTTTGGAGCCCAGGCTGGCTTTGGACTCATGGCAGTCCTCCTGCCTCAGCCTCCTGAGTGCTGGGATTACAGGCATGTACCACCATGCCTGGCTTATACGGTGCTAGGGAGTCAGACCGCTGAGCCATTCCTCTAGCCCTATTTATTCATTTTTGAGATAGGGTCTTACTAAGTTGCCCAGGCTGCACTTCAATTCGTGATTCTCCCCTCAGCATCCCAGGTATGCAGCAGCATACCTAGCTGGAAAGGCATTTTTCCGATTTGGGAAATGGAGGCACTCTAGCGTCTGGCCACCTTTTCAAGAGAGTACAGAGAAAGGTGACCAAAATGTTTCAAGAGTCCCTATTCAGGGGCTGGAATATTGCACAGCGATTAGAGTGCTTGCCTAGCAAGCACAAGACCCTGAGTTTGATTCTCCAGTACCATATAAGATGGATAGGGTGATACCATATAAGAGGGATAGGGTGATAAGACAGAACTTGGGAGGCTGAGACAGGAGGATTACTGTGAGTTCTAGACCAGCCTATAAGTAAGTTCAGCACCACTCTGGACTATGGAGCAAGAGTCTATCTTAAAAATAAATAAACCCAAAACCAAGTCCCTGTTCAGCCAGATGCAGCAGCACATACCTGTAATCTAAGCTACTTTTGAGGCTGAGGGAGGGGGACCACAAGTCTAAGGCTAGACTGGACAACTGATTAGACTGTGTATCAAAATAAAGTGAAAAGGTCTGGGATATAGCCCAGTGTTAAGGTGCTTGCCTAGCAGGCACCAAGCTGTAGGCTCAACCTCCAGTATCACGGGGGACGGGGATGGGTCTCTGTTGGCAAAAATGAAAGCCTATTCCTCCCCTCACTTTTGCAGTGCAGAATTCAGCTACCACTATGCTACTTATGTTCCTTGAGTGTCATTTTCCTCTTGCATAAAATGGAAAATAAGGTTTAGGGATGTAGTTCAGTGATAGATCTTTGCCTAACATGGAAAGGCCCTGGATTCCCTCCCCAGCACTTTTTTTTTTCTTTTTTTGTTCAGACAGGGTCTTACTCTGTAATCCAGGCTGATCCTGAACTCACTATGTAGCCCACACTGGCCTCAAACTTACAGAAATCCTCCTGCCTCTTTCTCCCAAGTGCTGGGATTACGGGCATGTGCCACTATGCTTGCCTAACTTTTATGTGGGGCTGGGGGATCGAACCCAGGACCTTGAACATGTTGGGCAAACACTCTGTTATCACTGAGATACATCTCCCCCCCAGCACTTTCCCACCCCCAGCACTTTAAAATCAGCAAAAAACAAAACAAAAAAACTCTGCAGAGGCAATAATAGTATCTAGTCATAATAGTGCTGCTGGTGTGCTGGTGAGGCAACTTAAGTAAGATATGGAAAGCTGAGACTGTACATGTAGGGAGCGTTCAGCAAAGAGCAGCTGCTGTCAGTATTTTAACACCCAAGGCAATTGCCTTCCTGCCTTCTGTGGTCTTTCTCTAAGGCTAGAGAATCACACCAGTCTCTCAACTTTACACTGCTACTGATGTCCTTAAGGTTTCTTTCAGGGGTTTGGGTATACCCAGTTACTTAGTTACTTTTTTTTTTTTGAGACAGGGTCCCACTCTGCATAGTCCAGGCTGGTCCTGAATTTACTTGATTCTTTTTCATGAGCTGCCTTCCCTCGCTAGCCAAGCTGGTTGGGGAGAAAGGGAAAGGGATGGTACCAGCTGCCGTCGAGGCTAGGGCTGGGACGTTGAGACAGTGTCCCCTTTGCACTGTCAGATATCCCAAAGCCTCGAAGCTTATTTTGGGGTCTTGCCTGTTCTGTTAGCGTGGGTAGGAGCTATGTCGGAGCCCTCATTCTGTCAGCCGTGGTAGCTGCCTCCCTTGCAGGGTGCCCCTCCTCTGGGGATGGAAAGTGCTGTGTGCAGTCTTCCTGCCCTGATCACAGAGCACAGCCTCAAAGAGACACTTGCAGAGACGAGTGTGGGAGGGGCACAGTTAGAGCTGGTGCTGTGGCGGAATAGCGGCCTGGGAGTTCTGTTCTAACCTGGGCTGGGGAGATATTAGGCAAGTCATGATCCCTCTCTGGGCCTTTTTCCTTTACCTCTCCAGCACCCAGGACTTCTTGCTTTACCTTGGTGGGTGGAGCTAGTGGCCTGAGGAGAATTTAGACTATTGGGTGACCTTTGAGCCTGTACCTAAGCCTTAGGGTAGGGCACTTTCCTACCCCCTCTGCACACTGTGGTTTGGCTTCTGCATGAATTCTGCTTTGTCCCAGTTCACCTGACTCCCAGGGCGGTGCTGCTCCAAGGGAGAACTTGCTGTAACCCAGCTCACTGCTGGCAGCCCCCCTCCAACCCCCGCCCACCCCGCCCCGTGTTGTTTGTCCATATTCCTGACCTGAAACTCCTGGCAGAGGCCCAGGAGAGCCCATAAAGCAGGTATTCTTCGTGTGTCCTGAACAGGCACAAAAAAAAGACTTCTTTTGTCCCTTTACATCTTACAGTTCCTTTGGTTTTGGTCTTTGCAAGGTATATCCTGCCATTTCCTCCTCTAGCAAGTCTGTGAGTAGGAGAAATAGGGTCATCGCTGTGCGCTTCACAGGCTTGGATCACGTCTCTCACAACTGGTTTCCTGTAAAACTGAGACTGGAACTTGCTTATCCCATTTTTCAGAAGGAGAAAGGAAGACATAGCTCAAAGGTCACCTTGAAAGTCTCTTAGGAAGCCTGCATGGGACTCTAAAAAAGAAAGAGGTGGCCTTTTTCTCTTTGGGGAAAGAGCTGAGTGCTGCTGCAGGACAGTGGGAGGGAGGTCAGCCGGCAAGGAGAGCATCAGGTGGGATGGGGGCCTCTGGGACTGGCAGGGTACCTAGCGGGCCTAGCTAGGTCCGATGGCCTGGGACCCATCCACCTGAGCATCTGCAGGCCTTGCCTTCCCTCTTGTTCTCAGCCAGCCCGCCCATCCCCTCTGAGGGAAGAAGTGGTGAGAAGCCCTAGGCACTCCCCTAAATACTTGTGCTACTAGACCTTGGAGTTCCTGTCCCTTATACCTCTATAAACCTGACCTGCCTCCTCTGTACAGTGAAGATATTGCCCCTACCTTCAAAGACTGAGGTGAAGATTGATCTGGGGATGCTCAGTTCACTGCAGGGCCTTTCACATTCCTCCCTGTGTTAGTCAGCATTCGTCACTACACTGAAGTACCTGAGATAACTGACTTGTGAGTAGAAAAGGTTTATTTTGGCTCATAGTTATGGAGATTCTAGTCCATGATCCATCAGCCTGTTGCTTTGGGCCACCGGTGAATCCTCATGTCACAGCAGCAAGAGTGTGTGTCAGCAAAATGCCTGCATCATGGTCAGGAAACAGAAAAAAAGCCAGGAGGAGGCTGAGGTCCCTAAATACCCTTCAAGACATTCCCTCAAATCACCCAAAGACTTCCCCACTAGGGGAAGAGTTGCCACAGCCTTTAATAGCACAACTCCAGAGACCAAGCCTTTAATACACCGACCTTTGGGGCCCATTCAAATTCCGAACAGTAGCACTCTCCTTGAGGGACGTCTTCTCAGCCCTCTCAGCCAGTGGCACTTGCTTTCCTTTTCTCCCCTGAACTCTTCTCTCTATTGCTTATCCCCAGCTTTGGCATCAGGCACAGCCTGTCCTGTGACATCTTCCCTATTGGCAGGGGAGGGAGGGTTTTATTTATTTATTTATTTATAAGATACGGTCTCGATCTGCAGCCCAGGCTGGTCCTGAACTCAATGTGGAGCCCAGGCTAGCCTTGGACTCATGGCAATCCTCCTGCCTCAGCCTCTCAAGTGCTGAGATTACAGGTGTGCACCACCATGCCTAGCTTATGTGGTGCTGGGGAATCAAATTTGAGTACTTAGCACTTAGCGCTTGCTAAGCAAGTGCTTTAACCACTGAGCCATTCCTCTAGCCCAGGAGGGAGTGTTTTAATAATCACTAATATTTATTGAATACCTACAAAGTAGTGTCGGGCACTTCAAAAAGTAATCTCATTTAATCCCTATTAAGATCATATAAGATAAATTCTCTGTGTTTTGCAGATGAAGAAACAACTCAGGGGTTATCAGGGGATGAATGGCTATTCCTTTTCCGTCTCTGTGTTGGGGTCCCCTCCGGGAGGGGAGCTGTACTGTATCCCCTGCCTCTGAGCAGATGCACATGGCCCTGTGAGCAGTGTTCCTAATTCACTGCACCTGCACTTGAGGACTGCAGGACTCCTCCTGAGCGGGTAGGCAAATGTCCACAGTGGGAACTCTCTTTCTGAGAAAGCTGGAGGTATTTTGTGCCTGGCTTTGGGCCTGTTCTCTGTCACAGAATCTACGGGAGTGTTCTGTGGGTAGTCCTGCCTGCTACCTCTCTGCTAGTGCCCTCTTAGCTGTCTGGCCAGTGCTGGCTTCTTGCTTCCTGAAGAGCGAGTGACAGTCAAAGGGAAGTGTCCTTTAGCCAGCAGGGTGTGGCTGATCTTGTGAGTATGGCCTCCCGCCCTGAGTCCTGGGCTGCTCTTAGTTATCCTCATTGCCAGCACAGTCCCCTGAGAGACAGACTTTGTGTTGGAAGCAGGTGGCACAACTTTCTTTAGCCCTACAGGGTAGGAGGCATTTAGTAGTAATTCTCATTAGTACTGTGATTTGTTCCCAATTACACTTGCATGTAATTTGTATTGTCTTTTACGTTTAAAGAAACTGAGTCTTAGACTCTGACTTCAGACTTCACTTAGCGAGAAAGTGACAAAGAACACTACCCCCAGCCCCCGTCTGTATTCTGATCGTAGTGCGTTCATTTACACTCCTGTGTAGGATTTAAGAACACTGCCCCTGGAATTCTGACCCAGTGCTCCATCTTCTTTCCTTTGTGACCAGCCTGCTGGCTTACTGTGCAGATCAGGAGCCAGAAGGGGCTGGGGCATAACTCGTTGGTTACAGTGCTTGCCTAGCATGCTCAAAGCTCTGGGTTTGATTCCCCAGCACCACCTAAAGATCAGCTGGGTATGGTCCCAACACAGGGGAGGCTGGGGCAGGAAGATTGGAAGATTGCTGTGACTTTGAGGCCAGCCTGGGCTACATGGTGAGTTCAGGACCAGACTGGACTGTAGAGCCAGACCTTATCTCAAAAAAGAAGAGAGAGAGAAAGAGAGAGAGAGAGAGAGAGAGAGAGAGAGAGAGAGAGAGAAGGAGAAACCAGAGATCAAAAAGGGGAATAAATGACCATACACAACCTTGTTGACAACCTGAGTGGTTGTCAGGAAGGTAATTAGGTCCTTCCGTAGACGGAAGGGATAAAATAGCAGGTAGTCTAGAGCCCTTGCTGGCTCAGCCCAAAGCATTATTTTTGTTTTTTGTTTGTTTGGTGATATTAGGGGTTGAACTAAGAGCCTTTGCAATGAACCACATCCCCAGCCTTTTTTTTTTTTTTTTTTGAATTAGGGTCTTGCACCATAGTGGCTGGTCCTGAACTCACTGTGTAGCCCAGGTTGGCCTAAAACTCTTGGCAATCCTCTTGCCTCAACCTTCTGAGTTCTGGGATTTCAGGTGTGTGCTACCATGAAGGGCTTATGTAGTACTGGGGAAGTGATTCCAGGTTCTAGTGCTCTAAGGACAGTGCTATTCCTGTGTTGTATTTTTAAATTTTATTTCTTTTTAAATTTATTTTTATAGTACTGGGATTAAGCCCAAAGCCCTTACACTGAGCTACATAGCAGTCCATTTTCATTTTTGATTTGAAGATAGGGTCTTGCTAAGTTGCTTGCTCACTTTGGGCTTGAATTTGCAATCTTCAGCCTTCCATAGAGCTGGGATTATAGGCTTATACTACTGAGTCCAGCTGCAGCACCCCTGCTTTATTTTATTATTATAATATTGATTGATTGATTGATTGATTGATTCAGGGTCTTAGTCTGTAGTTCGGGCTGGTACTGAATTTGCTGCACAGCCCAGGCTGGCTTTGGACTCATGGCAGTTCTCCTGCCTCAGCCTCCCAGTGCTGGAATTATAGGCATATGCCACCATGCCTGCTTTTGTGGTGCACACAGGGGATCGAATTTAGGGCCTTGCACTTGCTAGGCAAGTGCTTTAACTGCTTATAGGGAGCCCCAGACAGGATCTTCCTACTAAATTGCCCAAGCCGGGCTGAAATTTGCAATCCTCTTTTCTCAGCTCCCCCAACCCCTGCCCCTGAGGACTGGGATTACAGGTGTGCTGTACTGTACCCAGCTCGGTTTTCTTTTCTTTTTTTTTCCTATAATCATTTGACATGGGAAGGTGTAAGGGTTTGACTGTTCCCTGTGAATAACGTCTTGGATTTGGAGAAAAAAAATAACCCGCTCCAGGTCCTACAGTGAAGAAGTAGCCCATGTCAGCTCACTCTCAGAACGTCAACTGCACACAGCTTGCAGACCTGCCTGCCTCCTTCCCTCCTTCTGTCAACCCCCTCCCTGCCCCTTCAGGCAGGCAGAGAAGGCTCGCTCAGCAGAGCCAGGACCTGGGTTACTCCTGAGTCATCCCTGGCCTGTGCGCGCCTCCTCTTGCAGCGCTCACTCCCCCTGCAAATATATGAGTCAGAGTGTCTCCCCAAGGTTGTCTGCACACACCGCACGGGCCAAACCATCTCTTTAGATGCCAATAAACAGCAACTGATACTTTAAGGCAGCCTGTGATTATATGTGGGTATTTTAATCTTATGGGGTAATCTAATTTTAACTAAACTAAGTTTTGGATTGGGCCTGAATCAGTGGGCTGCCCCCCTTCCTGGGGATTATGCTGATTTCATTTCCTTCCCCCTGAAGCTCCTCCAACATCTAGGGCCTGATTTAGGGTTTGTTAGGACAGACCTGGGCCCTGGGTTCTAATAGTACTTGCCAAAAATGAGAGTTTTTTTAGATTACCCAGCAAGCTCTTTCTTGCAAAGATAGGGAGGACGTTAAGCAGCTCTGCTTGAGGCTCAGGTTGAGAAGTTCTGTTTCTTTCTTTTCCTTTCTGCACCATGGGGACACTGACTTCTTATTCTGGACTGGTCCATCCTTAGTGCTGAGCCCATTTGAGACCCGGCCACAGAAGGTAGAGGTGAAAATCACAGCAGTTTGTGAGACAGAGCCCACAAGGTCACTAGAACGATAAGTAGCTGAATACTTACAGGGCACTTGCTGCTGCCAGGTGAAGCCGGAGCGAGGGCCACGTCTTTGTGTTGGCCAGCGGGACTGAGAGCAGATAATTAAGAGCTCGGTTGAAGAGGCACACAGCTCCCATCAGCTGCCATGTGGTATAGCCTGAGGCCCGTCAGGAACTAGAAAGAGTAGAGCCAGGTTCTGCTCAGGAGGCGCTTCCAGTCCACTCAGGATCTGACCAGATGACACTAGACAAGATGTGGATCTGTGCGGAGGGCTGGGCCGTCCCTGAGTCCTGGAATGGGTGGAGAAGGCCTCTCCGAGGAGGTGAAACTTGAGTGCAGGAACCAGACAGGCAAGCTATACTTAGCGCTCAGGTCCCATGAGACTGCAAGCCCCTTGAAGACAGGGCCCCTGCCTGCCCTTTGCCTCCCACAGAGGAAGAGCTCTGCACATACTTGGGGAGTGAATGAATGAAGAGCATATTGACAGACTTCCGTGGGAGGTGGGGCCCAGGTGGAGACTGCAGAGACTGGAAACCAGGTTGCTTGCTCACATGGAGGGAAGAAAAAGGTCCAGAGGCTGTTAGGCGCCAGGCTGAATTCCAGCCCGAGGAGTTTAACTCAGAGTGATACTTTAGTGGTCAGCCAGTGTCTAAGTGGTGTTGTAGTGGCTACTTCCTTGGCTCGGCTCCGATGGCAGGTCAGTGAGGGCTTCCTGTTTGGGCTGAGTGGGTTCTTCTGGGGAGATCTTTGTCTGTTTGGTCTGCTCTCCATTCTCTGTAAGTAAAAGTGAGACACCAGAACTTCCTCAGGGAGCTGCTGAGAGCCCTAATTGAATTAAGCTCTTCCCAAGAAGATTCCTTAAGCCATAAACTGCACTGTGACTGTGAATTAATGAGACCAGTGGCCATAAGCCGTGTAAGAAGGCAATCTTGTTAATTTATAGTCATACCTGGACAGCTTGACTTACGGCTTCTCTTTGTTTTTATGTGTGTTAGGGGTGGGCTGGGGACCGAAACTCCTGTCGGTGGTAAATTTATTTTTATATGAATAAATAAAACATGTAAAATGTGTTCATGGTAAAAACAAGACAAAAACAGCAAGGTAAAACCCAGTAACAGTACAGGAGGGTATTAAGGTGAAAAGTACATCTCCTTCCTCACCTCCCTTACCATCCCATGTTGTACCTCCCACATGTCACCACTGATAACTTGCTACCGTGACTTCTTAGAAATTCTCCTGTGTATATAAGAGTATGTGAGTATGTGTATACTTGAGTGCAAATTTAGTTTTTATGAAGGCTAACACAAAGAAAAAAGGCTCTACAGGATGGGCCCCCACAGGAAATAAGTACCGCAGAAAGAAAACCCAAGTGGGAAATGGTGTGTCCCACCCTAGGTCTCCCTGTATCCTGCACGTAGCCTTATACTCAGTCATTTTCCCCTCCTGACTGTCGTCTCTCTTATCTGGTGATTTCTGTACAAAGGCTCTCTGGGAACTTTCTAGCAAGTACAGATTCATGGTCATCTCTAACTCCAGCTCACAGCTATGCATTGAAGAGATTTACCATAACTCACAAAGCAGAAGACCCAGATGGACATTGTGTGTGGTTCAGCAGGGGATGCTGGGGGGTCAGAGAAGGGAAGGAGAGGAGGGAAAGCTTCTGAAAAGAGCTGGTCTGGAGAAATGGTCAAGAAGAGGAGAGGAATAGCATTCAGGACATTTGTTAAGGGATTGAATCTAGGTGAGAAAATGAACTGGATGTTCTGAGATATAGATTTCTAAAATTCTCTTATAGTCTGTGATGGGTTTATAGTCCAGAATAATCTGCAAACAGTTGTGTATGTGAGCATTGTGAGGGGAGATGACCCATAGTAGCCACTGATGGTAAAAGTTAAGTGCTCCTGCCTCAGGACTAGCTGATCTGGGTTGGCTCCTTGGACAAAGTGATCCTGGGATGAGGGGGACTTTCCCAGGGACTATGGAACACTTTGGAGGCAGAGGAGCTAAAGGGCAGGGAGAAACTGGGGGCATAGCTTAGCAGTTAGTGATTGCCTAGCATGCCCAAGACCCTGGATTCGATTCCTCAGTACTTGGAGGCAGAGGCGGGAGGTTTGCCATGTGTGTTTGAGGCCAACCTGGACTATAAAGCAAGACCTTGGTCTCAGAAAAACAAACAACAACAACAACAACAAAGCCCCCTAAAAATAAAGGGCTTTTTCCCAAGGAAAGAGAAGGGCACTCAATTCCTGAAAGCAGAAAAAGCTTTTCTGGATAAGAGTTCAAAGTGATTGAGCAGGCTCCTTCTGCACTGTGACAGGGAAAGGACTGGTTTCCTTCTGCCCCTTGGGTCTGCTGTGTTGCCACGGTGAGCCCAACCCATACCCCAGGTGTGACTCAGCCTCCTCCCCTTTTCCTAAGGTGGCTGGGGCCCAAACACACCTGAGGCCTGAGGCTCTGGGAAGGAAAGCAGCCACCTTGGAGATGGTAGACTCAAGGGACAGGATCAGAGGTGAGTGGGCTTTGAGGGCACCGTGCTAGGGAGCTTTGACTGGCCTCTGCTGTTTCCAGGAAGAGGATCCCATTCTCTGTTCTCACTCTGCCTCCAGGTGCGAAAAGTATAGGATATTCTAACTCTAGAATGTTAGTGAGGGGAGGAGCCTCCTATGGCTGTGGCCTTGGGCTCAAAGGGAGAGTGGAAATGTTGTGAACAAGTTCTCTTTCCATTTGAGAACTGGTGCTGGACCACGTGTCAACTAATGGTAGAGACAGGGCTCTTTCCCAGTTAACTAACCCAACGTTGTCTAGACAGTAGGACGTAGGTGGTGGACCAAGAGAAGAAGCTGTGGTCTTTGGTCTACATATTGGTATATAAGTATTGGAAAATCTCTCTCTCTTTTTTTTAGTGGCCATTTAAAACTGAAGAAGGACAGTATCCTGCTTGCATAGTACTGAAAGGAGCAGGGAAACTCTTGGGCCATAGCCACCCTGTCCTTAGAGCAAAACCAAGTGCAGGGTTCTAGACCTCTGAGCCGGCCCAGAGACTTCTGTTCTCACTCTTTGAATCCCTTAGGTCTTACAGTCCACAAACCATTGTTGAACTTGGGTGCTGTGTTTTTTATATAGCATCTTTGCCATCAAACAAGATCCTTTCTTCTGGGTCAGGGCCCATGGGAATCTGGATACTGTACCAGGTAGGCAGGATGCCAGTGTCAGGCAGGGCCAACTCACCTAGCTGAGCAGAGTGTACTTAGATGGGGGGAGGAGAGCAGTCACTCCCCCACCCTCCCTGACTGAGCAGTTTTACCTAGCTGCACCAGAGGCAGAACTGATTATCTTACATCTGAGGAATGCTGCAAGAACCCAGCACAGTCAAGCAATAGGACGTGAGTGGGAACTGGGGCACACCTGAAGATTCTGTGGGAGTTTAGAGCAGGGTAAGAAAGCTCGTCACTTGGAGGGTCAGGGAGAGTTTGTGAAGTGACTATTAAACAGTGCCTTGAAGGATAGCTAGGGTATCCGTGAGGTGCTGAAAGGATATCTTTATCTTACTGGACCAGACTAGAAGCTTCTACCCAGGGAAAAACCTCTGGGTTGCAGAGGAATGTTCCAGAGCAGTTCCTTTTGTAAACAGGAAAGTGTAGTGGTTAGGAACACAGGTTTGCAGCCCAGTGGACCTAGGTGCAAACCTTAGCTCCACCACTTTGTAGCACTGTGACCATGAGCAAGTCACCCTTCCTGAGTCCTAATTTGATTATCTGTAGCAAAGGGCAATGCTCATCTGACAGGGACACCAGAAGGATACTGGGAGAAGAACCCACGTAAGATGGGTGATCAGAGTTTAGCCTGATGGAAACGCTGGATAATAGGGTCAAGAGGAAGAAACTAGCTTGTTTCCTAGCAACTCAGTAATCACTCAGCAAGACTTTTTGGTGCCTTACTATGTGTCCAGAGATACGCTAAGCACAGGGATGAGGCGACTATGGAAAATGTTGATCCTTTTAATGACTAAACCCCTGAGATGGAGAGAGCACTTCCGACATGTATCAGGAAATGTGTGTAACCGAGGGGTGCTCTATCACTGAATTATATCTCCTGCACTTTTTGTTTATTACGAGACAGAGTCTCATTAAGTTACCCTGGTGGAACTTGAACTAATGATCTTCCTGCTCAACTTTCTTAAGTGCTGGAATTATAGACTTCTGTCACTACCAGGCAGGAAACTCCTCCCTGTCCTTCCTCCCTCATACTGAGGATTGAATTTAAGGAGCTCTGAGCTACACCCTCAGTCCTTTTTCTTTCTTTACTTTGAGACAGGGTCTTGTTAAGTTGCCCAGTCTGGCCGAGTTGCCCGAGCCTACCTGCCTCAGTGAGCCTGCCTCAGCATCCCGAGTAGCTGAGATTCTAAATGTGTACCACCTTGCCTGGCAATAAACGTGTTTGGGTTTTGAGTTCTGTTTGTTTGTTGCTGGGAATCAGACCCAGGGACTCCTGCATGCCGAATGTGCTTTACCCTATTTTCCCAGGAAATCTTTTAAGAGAAATGCTATTATTCCTCTAAAATATTACAGAAATAAGGAAATGAAGGCCTCATTTGTAAAAAAAAAAAAAAAAAGAGGAGTTAGTGACCTGCCTGGCTCAGGTAGCTCAATTCTAGCACAGCTGCAGCCAGAACCAGGCCTCCCATTCCGCGCCCTGGGCTACCCCTCCCTGTGACATTTATATTGCATTGAACCACATAGCTGAAGCAGCAAGACTCATTGCCTGAAACATTTAATGAGCGAAGCGCGATTTTGAAAGACAACTTGATGTGTAGCTATAAAAGCGCTCAATTCTGCAGAACAGATAATGGTTTTTAAATAGCTCGGCTGTGATAAGTAACAGGTGAGGTGAGTGTTCAGGGTGCCAGGTTAGCGACTTCCTAGCTGCATCACCCTCTGAGCCTCAGTTTCCCTCATCAGATGGGATAGTGTCTTGTTAATCCTGGAGCCTTGTAAATGCTCAGTAGTGGGAGCAGTCACCGCCACTATAGGTTTTTAAATTTTTATTTTATTAGCATGTATTTGTGAAACAATACCAATCAGCTTGAGAAATTGGTGCATTTCCCTGTCACATCTTAGTTATTTTTACTTCCCTTTCTTCCCAACTCCTCAGTCCCCAGCATTCCCTTTCCACTAAGTTTTTTACTTTCTTCTGTCTCTTTCTCTCTCTTTACTTCACAATTTTTTACGGTTTGTTTTTCTTATATTGGAGAAACCATGTGATATTTAACCTGTGTCTGATTCATTTTGCTAAGTATGATGGTCTCAGAGCACATCCACATTTCTACAAATGACTCAAATTTATCTTTTATTTTTCTTCAGACAAGGTTGCACCCTGCAGTGCAGGCTGGCCTCAAACTCACAGCAGTCCTCCTGCCTCTGTCCCTAAAGTGCTGGGATTAAGACGTGTACCACCATGCCCAGTTTATGTGATGCTGGATGATTGAACTCAGTACTCAGGGCCTGAGCTTGCTAGGCAAGTGCTTTTAACTGCTGAGCTACTCTTTCAGCTCCTGTCCACCCTGCCATGTTTGAGACAGGGTCTCACTCTGTAGTCCAGATTGTCCTGAACTCACTATGTAGTCCAGATTGGCCTAGAACTCAAGGCAGTCCTCCTGCCTCAGCCTCCTGAGTTCTGGAATTAAAGGCATGTGCCACCACACTCAGTTTGTGTGGTGAACCCAGGGCCTTGTGCTTGCTAGGCAAGTACTTTAACATCTGAAGTACACTTTAGTCCAAATTTATCTTTCCTGATGGCAAAGTAATACTCTATTACATAAATATACCTTATCATCTTTATCCATTGATCTGTTGATGGACATATTGGCATTTCTCTGATGGTTAAGGATGCTGAACTTTTTTTCATGTATTTATTGGCCATTTGACTTCTTCTGAGAAGTATCACTTCATTTTCAGTTGCCCATTTTTAATTTGAGGAGGGGGGTGTAATGTTTTTCAAAAGTTCTTTGTGTCGTCTAGAAAATAATCTGAAGGCATAGTGGTCAATTTTTTTTGTTGTTAATTCTCTCTTTGGCCCTATAGTTGTTTTATTTTATTTATTTATATTTTTGAGACAGGGTCTTGCTCTATATTCCAAGCTGGTTCTGAACTCACTGTGGAGCCCAGGCAGGCCTTGGACTCATGGCAGTCCTCCTGCTTCAGCCTCCTGAGTGCTGCGATTATAGGCGTACAACACGGTGCCCAGCTTATGTGGTGCTGGGGGATCAAACTCGGGTACGTTAGCACTTGCCTAAGTGCTTGCTGAGCACTACTGAGCCATTCCTCCAGCCTGGTCCTATAGCTTTAAAGGGAGAGATGAGTTAAGTGTAGAGGCTCACATCAGTAATCCTAGCACTCTGGGAGGCCGAGGCAGGAGGATTGAAAGTACAAATCTGGCCTGGGAGTTTAGCACGACTATCTCTAAATAAAAAATTTTTAAAAGGGCTGGGGGTACAGCTCAGTGAGAGAAGGTCCTTGGTACAACCCCCAGTAACCCCCACCTTCACTCACAAAAGGAAGAGATGAGAGTAGAGTCAAACCAGAGGGCATGAGGGTGGGGTCGAATGGCACCGGTGCTGAAGTAGGGAGTATAAATAAGACCATGAGCTGAGTTGTCTGGTTTGGGTCTTGAGTTGGGAAAGGGGGCTACACACTCAGCATACCTTGAGCCATTCTGGCAAATGTGCTGAAGATAGAACGAGGAGTAAATAAAATCCTAAACTCAAGGGAGAGGCCTACATGTAAACAGACAAGGTGTGCTGCGGGGAGTGCAGTGGGGGATGGAGGAGGGAAGGTTTCACCGAGCTTCCAGCTGGTTTCTGAAGGTTCAGCAGGCGTTTGCTCACTCACTTGAAGGGAAGAACTGGAGAAAGGCACAGAGATGCAGTAATGCAGAGCCAGAAGTAAGACAGAACCATTTCTCTTTGCTTTTGAAACTCACTGGGACGTTTCCAACCCTCCCATCAAACACACCTCACCCACCTGGTTGCTTGGGCAGAGAAAGCAGAGGTGCTCAGCCATACCTGTGGGATGGTGAGCAGCTGTGATGGGTGCGTGCCCTGTGCTGGCAGTGGCCCCTGCCAGGGCCTGGTCTTGTGCTGAGGGTTCCACATACTGTGTTGTTGTCTCATCCTCACGACAACCCTGAAAGGTGTAAGTAGTGGTATCTGCCTTTATCCAGTAAAATGTGATAATTAAGCGTGTGGTGATGGCTGTGCCACTGCTGAGAGCACAGGAAGCCTCCAGGGAGGGGAGAAGTGCAGAGCAGATGAGCATTGAGCTGAGGCCTCGGTGCCACAGGCCCCTTCATCGCGCCCATTAGGGGGGGAAACGTAGCAGGCAGGTGAAAACTCGCTCAGCTGCAGCTGTGAGCAGCAGATGTGTGTGGCTACCTGGGAAGATGCCTGGTCAGCTTGAAGGTGACATAAGGGGGTCTGCTGGGTTCTGGGTTAGTGAGATGCAAGATTAGGTGGGTGGGCTGGGCCAAATTGCTGATCATCTAGAACTCCGGCCAGCGGGCTGTGGTGGTCCACTGCTTCTCAGGCTGGCGGAAGGCATGGCCACGTGATCGGAGGCTTGCCCTTCACTGTATTTCCATGTATGGCCCTGTCCATGCTGTGAGCATCTCATGGGGCCTCCTAAATGGCCTCTCGGCTCCACTTCTGTTGTGCCTGTACTTAGTTCTCTACCGTGCAGCCAGAGGGACCTTGTAGAAATGCAAACCAGGTCATGGTGCTCTCAGCTGGAAATCATTTTGATGCTTCTCCTTGGGCTCAGGATAAACACTCAAGAGAGATAGTCTGCACCTTTCTCAGCATTCAGTCCTGCTCTCCTTTGCTGCTCCAGCTGTCCCAGCCTTCCTGTGTTCCTCTGACTTACTGCACCTTGCCAGCTCTTTCCACCATGTGGCTGTAGCACTTGCTCTTTCCCCAGCCTCGGCCCCTGCCCGTAGACTGCCTCAGGCTTATGCCCACGTGCAGGCCTCAGGTCACATGTCCTCTCGTCACAGCGGTGTCTCTGGCCACCTGGCTAACGTGCTTGAGCGTGTATCATACCAGCTTCTTCCTGGGCATAGGCTCTATTTTGGATGCAGAGGACACAGCCAGGATCCAAGCAAAAAAAAAGTTCCTGGTGTCAGCAGGTTCCCACATCAGTGTGGGGCATTGGACAATAGACCTGACAACGTCAGGTTGCAGTAAGTCTCTTGAAAGCACATGTGAGGCTACATCAGATGGTCAGTGAAGGCTCTCAAAGGGATGGGACTGAGGACATACGTAGTTCAGTGGTTCCAGCACTTGCCTAGTACTTACCTGGGTTTGATTCCCCAGCACCACATAAAAATAAGCTGAGCATAGTGGCACATGCCTGTAATCCCAGCACTTCCGGGGAGCCGAGGTGGGAGGATTGCAGTGAGTTGAGTCCAGTCTGGGCTGCAAAGTGAGTTCACGACTAGAGTCAGAGCCTGTCTCAAAGGTGGGTGGGGTGGCTAAATGGCTGAATGGCAGGATGAAGCTCACCTTCAGAAACAGGGCCCTGAGGAGCTGTGTTTAGGGAAGTAGGAATGGGATAAAGGGGAATGGAGTGAAACAGAGAGGAAGGCAGGGGCCAGCGTATGTGAGGTCTGTGCTCCTTGGGTGTTAAAGTTGATGGTAGGCTTTGTGTGGAGCTGTTGAGAGCTTTAGAGCAGGTGGCTGGTCTGACCTGGGAGGGTATGCAGACAGCAGGGAGTCCAAGGTGGAGAGTCAGCTCAGGCTCCAGCTCACCAGATTTAGCTGAACACACCATGTCCCTGCCTACCTACCAGTACCTACACCTGGGCCAGTGAGGTAACAGGGCAAAGCCCACTCATAGGCTCCTTTAGTGAGGCTAGCTGGGGGACAGGAGCCCCAGCCCAGTTACCAGGGAAGTAGGCAGGGAGCCAGAACAGCAGGAAGCCACAAAGACCTGACAGGAACAGGCCTTCTGCCGATGGCCCTTCCCTGCCTACTCTCAGGGCCAGTCAGCATGTGGACAGTCACCAGACCTGTCGTGTGAGAGGTGTGGAAACCGAACATGACGATTTGGTCTTGCCTCTTCCCAGATGAACCCTGTGTCATGGCCCAAGGTTGCTGTCAGGCCAAGAGAGAGCCGACCAAAAGTCCAGAGGGAACTCCTAGAGACAGGCAGGGAGTCCAGGGTGGTCGGGGAAATGGAAAAGAATGGAGAAGTCTGGCTTTTGCTCTTGCAGCTCTGTAGATCCCCTGTGCCGAGGTCAAATGAGCTTGCTAAGGAGACAGCCTGACTAAGAGCTCAGAATATTTGGTACACAATGAGAAAGGCTGGCCCACCCCCTCATCTTACAGAGAAGGAAGCAGAAGACCTGAGCGGAAGAGTCTTGCCCAAGGGCCACAGTGGCTGGTGGCAGAGCTGGGGTTGGGCGAGCCCTCGCTCAGGCCTTTCTTTTTCCCACCTCACTCTCTCAGGGACAGTTCCTGTTCCTCTGCAGGGGCAACATCTTCCCTGCTCAGCTTGCAGCTGAGCACCTACTGTGTGTGGGGCACAGCTGTATGGGAGGCGGTTCTCACCCTGAGGTGCTGACACTCTTGTGGGAGATAGGCATGTAAACAGCTAAAATACAAAGCAGTTGAAGTGACAGAGGGACACAGCCCAGAGCAGCGTGGGCCCTGGTGACAGACGGGGTCTCTGCAGCACTGCCATTTAGAATGTGTTGGCAGTGAGGCCTGAGCTTCAGTTAGAACCAATCAAGGACGTTTCAGTTTCAGCGTAGAGGGACAGTTTGGACTCTTGGCAGATCGTGGAACCTGCAGATGATTTAAGAGAAGGCATGACTATGGCTGGCCTTTGTTTAGAACACAGGCCATCCTGGCAGGTGGAGAGTGGACTAGGTAGAATTTTTCCCCAGTGTTCTTTGCGCTAAGAGTTCTCTGCCTCCTCCCTCCACGGATAATTATCCTTCCTAAGAAAGTGATCAGATGGGAAACTGCAGGAAATAGTTTGGGACAGGATTGTGTAGGAGCGGAGGGGAGAGGATGTAGAAGGAGAGGGGGACTTGTGCCAAGCAGCAGGAGGGGCTCCCTTCAGAGAGGGGGAGACAGAAAGGGAGGAAAGCCTGGGTGGGGTGGGGATGCAAAGCAGGATGCAGGCGGCTCTGGACAGTGGAATCCTTTCTATCTCCTTGGGTCTTGGTTTCTGGTTATGAAGATCAGTGAGCTGACTGGCAGGTTCTGGCTTTTCTGGGTCAACAGGAACTAGGGTCCTGATGGGAAAGTGTGAGGCATTGTGGCCCAGAGGCCAGACCATTTGGTCAGATGCTGAAGCCAAGCCCAAGCTAGCTGTGAAACATATAGCCATTAAGTGGCCTGAAGGCCCTGCCTGCTCAATCCTTCACATCTGAAATCCTACTAGAGCAGCCCTCTTCGTACCTTAGATCCCAACAGTCCTTAAAGTTTTAGTGTGGGTCTAACCTTTGCCCCTGTTCGGCCTCTTTGGCTAAATAGTACGTCTCAGTGTCCTGAGGCTTTTTGTGAGCCTGATTCCACAGTGGCCAGTGATTAGCAGGAAGAGCAGGTGGCTCCACATCAGTGCAGGAGTGAGGCTGCCTCCAGAGAGCGTGGATGGGCCACAGGTGATATAAAGCATTGCTCTAGGCAATCCCAGGGTCACTGTAGCCTGACAGCATAAGGTCGTCAGTCCGACTCCCTGCCAGCTGTGTGACTACTATAGTCTGATGACCCGCTTTGTGTTATTTTTCTGCTGATAATTCTCATTTCATTTTTTTACACACACCTCATTTAATTAAGGAATTGCATACATATACACCATGGCATGCACTAATCTTTTTTTTTCCAATACAAGGGATCGACCACACACAGCCTTTTCCCTGAACTATATATCTCAAGTCCCTTTTTATTGTTTATTTGCCCAGGCTGGGCTCAAACTTGAATTCTCCTGCCTCAACCTCCCAAAGTGCTGGGATTACAAGCCTATGCCATTAGACCTGGCTGATATGCACTAATCTTTTTTTTTTTTTTTTGAGACAGAGTCGCACTGTGTATAGATCAAGCTGGTCATGAACTCATGGTGTAGCTAGGCTGGCCTGGAACTCACATGGTGCTAGGGACTCAAACTCAGGGTGTTAACTTGCTAGGCAAGCACTCTAATCCGCGGCTCAATGAATATTTACAATGTCTGCACCCATATTAGCCACCCAGATCAAGATAAAGGACATCTCTACATCCCCTCAATCCCTTGGTGCCCTTTCAAGTCTGTATCCACACCCACATCCCCCATGTTAACTGTTCTGATAACCATCATCAGCCATTGGTTTTACCTGTTCTTGAGCTTCATATAAATGGAATCACCCAACAGGTGCCCTTTTGTGTCTGGCTGCTTTTGCTCAGCATACTTGTGAGGTTCTTCTTTGTTGTTTAATATACCAGTGGTTTGTTCTCTTTATTGCTGTTCATATTGCCTCATATGAATGCACCACAGTTGGCTCGTTCTCCTGCTGATAGGCTTCCCTTTTTTAACTATTATGAAAAAAGCTGCTTTGAGCATTCTTGTACTCTATAGGGTTTTTGTGAGAATTAAATGAGATAATCTATTACAGTAAAGTATTTAATCCTGAATTATGACTCAGAGCAGGTGCTCAAAAAATTTCCCCTCCAGTTTTTTTTTTTCTTCCAGATAAAGGAAGAAAAAAATTCAAACACTATGTATTAAGGAAAAAAGCATAGCCAGACGTGATGCCACACACATGTACTTCTAGCACTTGAAAGGCTGAGGCAGGAGGATCCCAAATTTGAGGGTAACCCAGGCTGCAGTGTGAGACCCTATCCAAGGAAAGAAAAAAAAGGCAAGCCAGGCACTTTTCGTTCTCCTTCCTCTTAGGCTGAGTGTTTTTATTTATTTATTTATTTATTTATTTATTTATTTATGTATTTATTTATTTAGAGACGGGTGGGGGGCGGTATCTCAGTATGTAACCCATACTGGCCTCAAACACAAGGCAATCCCCCTACCTCAGCCTCCTGAGTGCTGGGATTACAGGTGTGTGCCACCACACCCAGATGTGTTTGTGGTGCTAGGGGATCAAAACCAGGACCTATGCTTCCTGGGCAAGCACTCTAATCACTGAGCTGTGCCCCAGCTGCCATAATGGTTTCATCTGTCTCTTGGGACTTTTCTATATGGTGAACTTTTTTTTTTTTTTTTTTTTTTTTGAAACAGGATCTTGCTCTGTAGTCCAGGCTGGTCCTGAACTCACTATGGAGCCCAGGCTGGCTTTGGACTCCTGACAATCCTCCTGTCTCAACCTCCTGAGTGCAAGGATTACAGGCGTGTGCTACCACACTCAGTTTATGTGGTGCTGGGAAATTGAACTCAGGTACTTAGCACTTGACTTAGGGCTTGCTAGGCAAGCGCTTTAACCACTGAGCCATTCCTCCAAATCCCCCTGTATGGTGAACTTTTAAATAAAATAGCATTAAAAACAAGCATGCTGATTATTGTTTTTGTAGAGTGCATTTTTATTTTTTATTGGCACATGGTACTTATCTATGGGACATACAAGTATTTCAGTACATATATGCCATTTGTCCTGATCAGGGCAGGGTAATTGGCATTATCTATATCCTGAGACAGCTGTGATTTCTTTGTGTTAGGAAGATTCAGAATCTTTTCTACTAGTTATTTCGAAATAAACAACTAATTGTTGCCAACCGTCATTACCCTTCTGTGCTATAGAACATAGAAGAGTTATTCCCCTTATCCAGTGGTACCTCATACCCAGTCCTGATCCTCTGCATCTCACCTTCTCCACACTCTTCCCAGGCTCTGGTGATCACTGTTCTACTCTTATCATCTGTTTTGTGTTTGGTTTTTTGTTTGTTTTTGAGACCGGATCTTGCTAAGCCACTAAACTGCTCAGCTGGGCTTTGAATTTGTGATCCTCTTGCCTCAGCCTTCTGAGTGCTACGATTACCATGCCCAGTTAATTTCTTTATGGTACTGAGGAATAGAAGCTGAGAGTGGGCTGGAGGTGTAGCTTAGTAGTCAAAGTGCTTGTCTAGCATGTGCAAGACCCTGGGTTCAATAGTCAGTTCAACTACAAAGCGAGACCCTACCTCAAAAAAAGAAAAGAAAAATCTGGTCTTTTTTTGTTTGTTTTCTGAGACAGGCTCTCGCTTTGTAGTTCAGGCTTGTTCTGAGCTCACTATGTCATAGCCCCTGCTGACCTTGAATTTATAGCAATCCTCCTGTCTCAGCCTCCCAAGTGCTGGCTAGGGAATCAAACCCAGGGCCTTACACAGCTATGTAAGTGGCAAGTGTTCTAACCAGTTGAATTATTCCCCTAGCCCACTCACATTCCCTTATCTATATCAAGAGAGTAGCTTTGAGAGGAAGAGTCTGGGTTGAGTCCACAAACCAGTCACTTGAGCCCTTCAGCCCTGACCTGGCAGGGCTCCTCTTTCAAGCTTCCTTCCCTCCATGAAATCTGAAGTAGCCAGGCCCAGTGTTGCAGGCTTCTTATCCCAGCACTCTAGGAGGCTAAGGCAGGAAGATTGCAAGTTCACGCCACATGTGGGCAACTTAATGACTTAGACTGTCTCTCAAAATCAAAACTAAAAAATGCACTGGGGATGTAGCTCCATTTGAAGGCTCTAGGTTCAATTCTTAGAACTTACACCAACCCCCCTACCCGCTACATACATGCACGTAAGGCAAAACCAGCAAGCCATGGCTTGGTTTCCAGAGACCTTGGAGCAAGTCCTGACTCTGTTGTCCCTGCCCTGTGTGTATTCTTGGGCCTAAATGCCCTGAGCTTTGGTTTTCTCCGTGTTAATGTAGTAGAATCTGTACATACCTTGGAGAAGGTGCCATGAGGTTTAAGTGATTTAATGTACATGCAAGTACAAAGCAGAGGCTGGAGGAATGGCACAGCAGTTATGGTCCTGAGTTTGATTTCCTAGCACCACGTAAAGCTGGGCATGGTGGCACATACCTGTAATCCCAGCACTTGGAAGGCTGAAGCAGGAGGATTGTCCTGAGTCCAAAGCCAGCCTGGGCTATACCAATGATTTTAGGACCAGCCTGTGCTAAACAGTGAGACCCTGACTCAAAAAAAAGGGGTGGTGGTGGTGGGGAAGAAAGTGCAAAGCAAAGTGGAAAGTGAGGTGTGTGTGCTAGCTGTCACATAGGCTCATGGCTCCCAGGAGTCTGCATGACCACTTCCTGGGCAGTGGGAGCTCCCGAGGGGTGCTTGCATTCTCTCTGGGGCCAAGCTTAGCTCTGACCTTTTTACTTGGTATCTGCCAGGGAGGAAGGACACTTTAGGACGTGTAGGGCTCCAGTATGCCCGTGTACCCGGCTGAGGCCACTGCGGCAGTGAGGTGTGCACAGCATCCTTTGGTTTAAGAAGGTAAGATAAGCATGGAGGTAGGGCAGAGGTGCGAGAGCTTGCAGGTAGTGCAGTGATATCCCAGTAGGCCACTATAGCCTCCCTGGCCTAACTGTTCCCCCAAACCTGGGCTTCAGCTTGTCCCATTCCCCCACGAAATCAAGCTGGGCCCCCTGATTCCTGCCTGTTTAGGTGGCACCACAAACCAGTCTAAGGCCGACAATCTGGAGACAAGCCAAGTGGCCTGGGCTGGGGCCTCTGCCTCACTCATGCTGTTTCCTCCCAGGAAGCCTGCGGCATGATTAAATTGCACATAGTCCTGGCGCAGGAGGGCTCTGCTCTCCCAGATGTTTAACCACTACACTCAGTACCAGGCACACAGCAGCAGAAATGGCTCCTGGTGCCCCAGCTCCACCCTCTTTTGGACCCGCAGCTCATTAGGAAAGCGCGAGGCAGTGATAATCAGGGAGTTAGGCAGGGCCCTCTTGGGAGTGCCCTGTTGGCCCAGGGCAGGGATTGGGAACAGCCCTGGTATCTGCTTTCTGGGCGAGGTCATGGAGTGAGACATGTTCTAGTGGTAGTGAATGGTGGCGAGAAAAAGTCTTGCACCTCTAGTGGTAGTGAATGGTGGCGAGAAAAAGTCTTGCACTAGGTGTGGGAGACACCACCAGCAGCCCAGCTTATCTGGCTCCCCCTGGGCTGCCTGTCTTTATCATCTCAAGTGGTCTTCACCTGGCTGTGAGGTAGTTAGAGGTGTCTCCATTCTGTAAATGCGGACCTCTAGGTCCTGAGAGATTACCTTAGAAGGTGAATAACCTTGAATCCCAGGAAGTCAGGGTGAAAGAGCCATTTGACTTTATCTAGTTTCCTCTTTTTATTATATGGCCAGGCAGACTCAAGCACGGGGTGTGAGCTACTGAAAGAGTCAGGACAGTGTGGGGACTGGTGTTCAGGAGTAGTCCATTGACCAGTTAGTTGTCAATACCAGATTGGCCCCTGCGGGCTCTTTTTTCTTTTTTCTTTTTCTTCTCTCTCTTTCTCTGTCTCTGGTACTAACAATCTGTAACAGGGGTTTCACCCTAAGCTTCAGCCCTAGCCCATTTTTAAATTTGTGATTTTGAGACAGTCTCTCTAAGTTGTCCGGACTAGGCCCACACTTGCAGTCTTCCTGCCTCAGCCTCCCAGAAGGCCTGGCCTTCCTGCAGGCTTTCACCTAGGTCATTTTCTCAGTGGTACTTTCAGAAATGCCCTCAAGGGGTGAGACCTGCTGCTGCATCAGTTTTCAGGCTCTGACCCTGCTTGGTTCCATCACCATTAGCTAGTTTCTCCTCTGTGATGGGACGGATTGTGCCTAGTTCCTGGGTATTTGTGAGGACCTAGCAGCCCTTAGTAGCTACTTTCATCAATATCCCACCTTAGGAGGAAGCTGGGTAACTGAACTGGTTCGAACTGCCCTGCCTCTGGCTGTGTCCTGCCCAGCAGTGGCTTTTCCCTAGTTCCAGCCGCCACGGCCATCTCCGCTGCCTTGCCGCAAGGAGGCACACGTATCCTGCCTCGGTGTCATATGCAGAACCACACAATGAGCCCTGTGCGGCCCCAACAGTCCGCACGGGGCCAGGCGGAAGCGGGCGCTGGCAAGATTGCCTTATCTCCTTCCTGGGCACAGTGCTCATTCTTCTCTGGGGGGCCGCCTGCTGGCAAGTGGACAGGCAGCAGCCTCTCATCCTGCCTGGGCCTGGCCCTGGCCCTCGTGTCTTCACTTGTCACTGAGGGGCCCCAGCTGCAGCCCAGCCCTCACTCTAGAACCTGTGCTGAGCATGAGATTCATTGAAAAGAGGCAGTCACCAGGCCTGGCATGGGGCACAACTTGGCCTCTGGAATCAAATGGTCCTGGGATCTGATACCATTGTGGCTATCTACTGCAGGTGTTATTCAAGCCAGTTTTGAAAGCTCTAGGTCTGTGTTTGTCCTTAGGAAAATGTGAAAAATAATATCTGCCTCGTGGCACTACTGAGGCTAAGGAGAACGCACCAGGTTTGCTGGTAATTCTCCCTTCTTGTGATGAGGTCTGGCTGAGGTGCTGCGTTGTGTCCCCCCAAGGCAGTGTGGTGGTGTCGGCCAGACCCAGGCCTGGGAGGTGCTGCTGTTGGGCTCCATTCTTATTTGCTAGGGTCCCAGGCAGCTCTTGGTTCTCCCTTTTGCAGGACATTTGCAGAAGGAGGACAAGTTCATAGTGCCCCGGGCCCTAGGGGCCCAGAAGTTTGGGGTAAGCAAGTGGCCTGTCACAGCTAAGGAGTGAGAGAGCTGGCGGTACATCCTGGCTGCTGCTGCTCACACTTCTCATTTGGTCCAGCAACAGGACAGGAAACCAGGGTCCAGGGTTACAGGCAGCACGGGGACCACAGTTTGAGAGTCAGATGAGGCTGAGGGGCCTGGGTTAAGTCCTTTCATCACTCTGTGCCTCAGTTTCCTTGGCTGTTAAATGAGGAAGGTAGTACATAGGTCACAGAGCTGTGAGGCGATCATGAGGTTAAAGTAAACAAAGTGTCACAAGTAAAGTGCTTGGTAAAATGTAGTTAATAAAAATAATATGGAGGTAGCTTGGGGCATGGCACCATTTTCCAGAGCGGATCAGTTTTGAGGTAGACCATCCTGATGTGAGTCCCAGCTTTTCTGCCACTTTGCTGTGTGTCCTTAGCCAAGTCTCTGCCCCATTCTGGACTTTATTCTTTGCCTCTATGAGATAGTTTGAACTCAGCGGTGTTTGGAGGATCCTGCCTTTTCTCATCTTCTGTAGCTTTTTTTGCTGCATCTTTTTTCCTCTAGGGATAGTCTTAATCCCTGGGCTTGCCTGGCTTTGGGACCAAGACCTGCTGCCAGCCATGTCCTTGTCATTTCTCTGCAGTGTCCTCTAAAGGGCAGCCTCCTCTGCGCATGCTCAGCTCTCATCCATTCAGTATACTTCCTGGCTTCTCGATAGAGGCCTGAGTGACAACCTGCTGGCGTGTGTGAGGAGAGGCAGCAAAGAGAGGCCCTCCAAGCATGCCCTCTGTGGCTCTCACCTTCCTGCCGCTCAGCCAGCTGGACTGTCTGTCTTCCGGAGGTATGTGGGAAGCTTTCCAGAAGTCACAGGAGAGGCTGTCCCCGCCCCGCCAGCCTGCCTCAGGGACCCTGCTGCAGGGTTGCAGAGAACCTAGCTCTGCACAGGAAACTCAGCTTTACAAAGTCGGCCACACCTGCAGCTCTTGTGACCTGCGCTCACGGCCTGCATAACAAAGTTTTGCATATTTTACAGGTGACAAGAAGCAGGTTCTGTGACGCTCCAGGAAGCTTCCCCCTTACTTGGTGCTCCTGGAGACTCCAGAAACCAACAATGACAGGGAGAAGGTCTGTGCTCTGCTTCCAACGGCTGCCTCTGAGTGTGGCCTGGTCTCCTGGCCTCTGGATGCCCCTGTTCTCTGGTGCCAGTGGCCAAATCAGGGCCTGAGGGCAGGGGGTGCAGAGATGAACAGTGTCTTTGGTTGAATGTGTCCTTTGGCCCCAGTTTGAGGTACATAATTTCATCTGAACAGCCCTTTGGGATAGAAGTGGTTCTGAAACATGCTTTTCATAAGATGAAACAGAATCAGAAATTAAGTACCTGTCAAGGAGATGTGGCTAGTTGGTGACTGACCAGCTACCTAGGGTCTCCGCTCATTTTTTTGAGACAAGGTCTCCCTCTGTAGCCCAGGCTGATCCTGAACTCACTACGTAGCCCAGGCTGGCCTCAAACTCAGGCAATCCTCCTGCCTCAGCCTCCTAAGTGCTAGGATTACAGACATGTACCACCATACCCAGCATATGTGGTACCAGGATATTGAACTCTGGGCCTTGAGCTTGCTAGGCAAATGCTTTACCACTGAACTATTCTTCTAGCCCTTGTTTTGTTTTTTGATCAGGTCTCACTAGGTTTCCTGTGCTGGTCTTGAACTTGTGATCCATGTATCTTAGCTTACAGAGTATTTGGGATTACAGGTGTACACTACCATGCCTCTCAGAGGGGTGCTAGCATGTACTAGCTTGCTCCGGCTCAAAGTTAAGCTTCAGAATGGGAGCACAAGCTAGCTTTTTGTTGGAGACCAATGCTCCTTACACTGCTCTGTCTGCTTTGTGCAATCGTATGGCATGAATACTGCCCTAGGCCATTTCACCGCATCTGTTGTCAGGGACAGGTGGGTGAGTGTTATAGAGGCAGAGTGCATCAGTCAGATGTCAGTGTGGGAGTGGTTCTCAGAGATCCTCTGGTCTTAGGGAAACTAAGATCAGAGAAAGGCAAGGCCTTGCTCAAGTAGCCAGTAAGTTGATAGCAGGGTCTAGACTGGAACCCAGGTTTCTTAGTCCCCAACCTGGCTTGGTAAAGGAACTTTCTCACCCTAAATGTAACTTTCTGGTAGGAAGGGAAGGCTCAGCATGCTCTGGTATGCCACGGGAGACAATGCTGCTTGGCTGCTGCCAGGGCCTAGATTTAATGGCTGGGTTATTAAAGAGCTCAGGACGGTCTCAAGGTGCTGAGCTGGGTGGGCAGCACTATCTCCCTGGGACGTCTATGGGCAGGACTTTCGTATCACCCCCAGGTCAAAAGCCTGCAGCTGTGCCCCTTGCCCATCAGGTAGCTAGGCATTCCCTCCCCCACACACATGCATACACCCTCACAGGATCATTAGGCATTTCACCATCTGACTCTGAGTGACCACTGGACTAGGAGTCAGCAATCCTGAGGTTGTAACCTGGCTCTGTTGCTACCTATGTGACTTTAGGTGTCTCTGGTCCCCTCATACTTCTGTTTCTCAATCAATCTACTGTCTGGGTTTGTCATGAGGACCAGAAGAAAGACTGCTTTATGACTCTCAAGTGACCACTTCCTCCCTAGCCTTCACTGTCATTAGCTCCCAGTGGCAACCCTCTACCTACACCATGCTTACTCTCTGTCCTGCAGGCCCTTCTCAGTGCCTTTCCAACACTTACCTTTGTTCAAAGTGAAGGCCACTTAAGCTGGAGTTGAGTGACAATGTGTTTAGCGCCAACTGCTGAAGTCAAGGCAGGAACTCAGCCCTCCAGTGGTCACGCAGGCTCTAAAGCCAAGTCTGGCTCCTCGCCATGTGTCAGCCTCTGGCTGTGCTGGAGAGTCAGAGGAAGAGGGTAGGAACTTGTGTGTGGCCTGGAGGGGGAGATAAGACAGTCTGTCACCCGATGTGATCTCACTCCTCTTGGAAGGCTGTGTGTGTCTGGGTCTGCAGGAACTGTGCAGGGACAAGCTGGCCATGACCCGCCCTGGCAGAGTCTTAAGGCTTGTGCACTGCTTTTCTCTGTCTGTGGTCTCACGTGATCCCCACCATAACCTTTTGAAAAAGTGCTCTTACCTTAGAAGGTTCATTCTTGTGGGGTGTGATTGACTGGTGGATGAAGTGAGGGGATCCTGAGTTTGAGGCCAGCCCAGGCAACAGACTCCCAGCAAGAAATGATTATCCATTCAGCAGGCACCAATTGTGGGCCTACTAAGTGCCAAGTACAAGTCTAGGGGTGAGGGGTGCCACAGTGATGGGGATAGAGCCTGCCCCCAAGCAGCCTGCATTCTGGTTGGGGGAATAGTCAGTAAGCACATAGACTGTCAGGAAGTAATGAGTACCGCAGAGAAAGATAGGGCAAGTGAGCACAGAGGGTTCCCTGAGGAGGTGGCTTAGAGCCGGGACCTTAGGGAAGGGACAGAACCTGCCATTCGTGTTCCACTGTGTGGCAGTATTTCAGAGAGAGGAACTGCAAGTGCAAAGGCCCTGAGGGTAGAGCCATATTTTATGCTTAATGAAAAAGCAAGGGGGTCAGGAGAGCAGTGAGGGAAAATGTAAGTGTGGTAAGAAGTCTCTGGAGGGTTTGACCCTCCTTTTGAAAAAGTGCTCTTACCTTAGAAGGTTCACTCTTGCTAGGCATGGTGGCATAAGTCTACAGGCACAGCAACTCGGGAGGCTGAAGTGAGAAGATGCTGAGTTTAAGGCCAGCCCAGGCAGCAGAGTAAGACTTCTGTCTCACAGTAGCTCACTCGTGGCTAGTACAGAAAGAACCTGGAGACTAGAGGGCACACACGAAATAAATCAGGTGCTGCGGTAGTTAGTGGCCCAGGTGAGCATTCAGAGTGGCCTGCACTGCATTTCAGCAAAGGAGGAGGTAGTGAGGGGGTCAGAATGTACACACGTTTAGAAGGAGGATACAGCAGGCTTTGGTGTAGGCTGGGAGAGACAGAAGAGAATCATGATGGTTCCAGGGTTAGTTATTTTTTTGTTGCTGTCACATTGCGTCGACATGCACAATTTAGGGGAGGAAAAGTTTATCTTCGCTCACAGTTTCATGAGGTCTTAGTCCACTCATGGCAGCAGTGGCAGCACATGATGGAGGCAGAGGCAGAGGCAGGCAGCTCCTTATGGCCTTGCAAACAGGAAGCCAAGTCCCTGAAGGAAGGGGAGAGGTTGCATTTGTCCTTCCAGGTCCTGTCCCAGTGATCTGCCCCTTCTGGGTCCAGCCTCTGTGTTCTACTCCTTCTAGGTTTAAGCCCCTAATCCACCACATGCCTATAATCTATGATCTACCATACTCCTGTCTTCCTCACAAACCTGCAATTCACCACAGGCCCATAACCCACCCTTCCAGACCAGGCCTCCATCTCCTAACATCCAAATACATGGGGCTTTTGGGGGACACTTCAGATCCAAACCACAGAAGGACCTGAGCATGTGCAGGAAGGGCTGGGATGGGGGTGAGAGCCTCCTGTGAGGGGTCCAGCCCTTGTGTCCTCGCCATCCTGCAGACTCACCTGTGCGCACTTGTACATGCCCCTCTTGGAGAATGCTCCATCTTTGCAGCCCGTGCCAAGCTCTGTCCCCTGAGAGCCATGTTTCTTTCTCACTGCTGTCTTTACAGCCCTCCAAGATGTCCCCAAAATGCCCAGGTTGAGGTGTGACCCACACCCGTTCTCCATCACCGTGCTCAGATGTCATCAAGTGCGTAACAGACTTCCTGAAGCTGATGGAGCTTCAGGGGACAGAGTGCCCGGTTCTCTCCTGGAGGCTTCTCTCTCTTTCTGACCCGGCTAGGCCACCGCCACCCTTCATAGCAGCTGAAAATGGGACACTTTTGACTCCTTTTGGCAGGGCAGATGTCCTGAAAATTGTAGAATTTCCCTTTGTGTTGCTTTCTGACTACTTCTTCTCTATGTCTAAGTGTGATGAGGTTTTGAGCA
Organism: Ctenodactylus gundi; assembly: GCA_004027205.1. Lineage (NCBI taxonomy): Eukaryota > Metazoa > Chordata > Mammalia > Rodentia > Ctenodactylidae > Ctenodactylus > Ctenodactylus gundi. The sequence continues at coordinate 43,000 of PVKB01003748.1, forward strand.
AGTTCAAGTTATGTATAATAGGTTTTGTACATGGTTATGCTTCCCAGCTAAATGACCTTAACTGGAAGGGACACTGGGAACAGTTACTTGATTTTGGATTTCCCCCACATTTGCATTTTGCACAGTATAGCCTACCCCCATTGAAAAGAAAAGAAAAATCCACCTTGCTCAGAGCTGTAGTTTCTGGAAACAACCTCTCAACCTGCTGCTCCCCAGATTTGGGAGAAAGTGGTGCATGGAGCCCTTGCCCAGGCTGGAAGTCGTGGGAGCTCAGGAAGCATGAACGAGGTAGCAGTGGCATGGGCATGGGCAAGGGGAGCCACGCTGGGAGTCATGCCAGAGCCACCAGGATGGAAAGGATGGTGGCTTGAAACCAGACCATTCCCAGGTTCATATTCAGCTGCAGCGTTCTGCATTTTCACCTCCTCCACATGGTAGGGTTAAATTTTGGGATGCCAAGGACCCTGTTGCCAGGAATGTCATGTAGATATTTTTAATGCCACTGACGCCATGAGGTTAGATGAAGAAGCAGAAAATCTGGAAGCCAGGGCCCTTGGAGGATGCCACTGCCAGTGACCCAGGCACAGCCTGCCTGAGGCTTCTAGCAGAGGCTGTCAGGGTGTGAGAAACCACTTTCTGTTCTGCTGCCATTGTGGGGTGACTGCCCAGTTGTTATGGGCCAGGGAAGGTCATATGTGGCTCTACAGGAGGTGAGGGAGGAGTGAATGGGGCCAGCTCTGTCATGTGGCTCCAGAAGATTACTCTGTTGTCCTGGCCGTGTGTCCTCAGGGCAAGTAAATGGCCATCCTCTGATCTTCTCTTTGTGTATCTCAAAGATAATAGTATTACCCAAAAATCAGATGCCACAGTAAAGTATGGAGAGTAGTCTCTGACCTGCAAAAGCAGCTTCCTGATTTACACATCATGTTTTTTATTTTTATTTTGAGACAGGGTTTCACTCTGTAGTCCAAGCTGGTCCTGAACTCAATATATAATCCGAGCTGGCCTCAGACTCTTGGCAGTCTTCCTACTTCAGCCTTTTTGGCTGATACACAAAAACATAAAATTTGGTGTTAGGGATGTAGCTCAGTGGTAGCATGCGTGAGACCACAGGTTCAATCCTCAGCACCACACACACATAAAATGTATGTATTAATAGTGCACCATGTGATGTTTCAACATATGTATATGTTGTATAATGTTTAAATCAGGTTAAACGTATCTCCTCAAACATTTGTCACGTCTTTATTGAGAAAACATTCTTTTGCACATGATTTAAAAACTAGAGATGCAGAAAAGTTTGAGAGTATGTGTACCAAATTTCATAGTGTAGACCAGAGTGACGGTTGCAATAGTGGCTGTAGGCAAAGGAGGAGAGTCACCGAGCGGTAATTCTCTTTCTACTTACAACATTTATATACCAATGGGATTTTTAAAATTGTCCATAGGCTCTTTTTAAAATCACAAACAGCTGTGTCCTGTGGCGCAGGCCTGTAACCCCAGTACTCTGGGAGGCTAAGGCAGGAGGATTGCAAATTCAAACCCAAACTGGGTGACTTATTGAGTTCCTGTCTCAAAATAAAAAATCAAAAAATGGACTGGACATGTAGCTCAGTGTGAAGGCTCTGGGTTCAATTCCCAGTACCCCTCCCCCCAAAAAAAAATCACATCACTAAAACAATGTATTTCCATTTTGAGAAAATCAAAAGAAACTGGTGTGATATATATCACCTACTAGGTGTGACCTAAGCCAGTGTTGGGAGTCCTGTCCCAAGTAAAGCTCACCCTGCCTCAGGTAATCACTACACTGGCCACTGAAGCTGTCTCCAGTGCCAGGCACATGGCTGCTGTTGTTAACACACTCTTTCCTGCTCTCGTGGTCCCTTTCCTCCCCACCCCCTCCATGAGTCATCCTCCGCCTCGCTGCAGGGAGGACAGAATCTGCCGAGCAGAATTCATCCAACAACAGTTTACAGAGAGCTCTGGTGATAAGGAAGCCTGACTGGGTCTCAGAGGCTCTAGTGATGGGGAAGGGCTGGCTGGGTCTCAGAAGTGCTGCTCCAGTGTGGGGTGGGGGCTACAGTGGCATTAGAAGTGGGTAGCAGATGAGGACAGAAGCTTACAAGGCTTAAATGGTAGGGGCTTTATGTGAAGTTTGGGGGGCTGCCAGAGGCCCGTATGGGCTCGGTTCTTCCCACTGTTGGCCGGCCTCAGGCCCACGTGCCAGCATCCCCTTCACTAACCAGCCTCATACCTGGGCTGCCTTCAGACCTCATTGCTCCTGTTCATTCACACTCTTCCCTCGTCCTAGAGGTCAAATTTTAGCCTCTACCTTACCTACTTTTCCTGAGCTCCCCTTTGCGAGACCCAGAGCTGTGTGCACCACCTACAGCATACCGGGTTCCTCAGTTTAGAAGAGCACCTGGCTTAGTGTGGGGTGCAGGAGCATTGCCACTTGACCACTGGTCTGGAGGGGTGGATTATGGGCCTGTGGTGAATTATAGGTTTTGAGAAGCTCAAGGTAAAGAAGAATTTCCCACTGTCTGTGCAGAGATTGGGTTGGAGGACATCTGACTCCTGGAGTAGAGTGGTTGATAGAGATAGGGTTGATGGGAAGAGAAGGGACTTAGATATATTGTAAGGGCCTTGTCCCCAGGGATGATGCTTCTGGCCTCTGAAATAGCCTCTTGCTGGGCTTCTGAGAGAGGGCTCGTGGCTGCATTGTTCTGCTGTGAGTAGGGGCTTCCCAACCCCCTCGGACTTGCCATGGCTCTTCTGTCCTTACCTATCGGCCATCTGTGCCACCTTGCAGTGTACAAGGTGCTTCCATGGCCCGTCCCTTGATTTCTACTTGTTGGCACACAAGGAAAGTGAGGCCCTGCTCTGTTGCAGTGGTTAGCCCCAAGCGTATGTTTACTAGAGGGCAGAGCTTCCTTTTGCCCAGGCCCCGAGCAGCCAGCATTGATGCTTGTGTTTTCAGCCAACTTTTATGCCGCTTTCCCATCTAGACTCAGTGTTCCCAGTGGATCGGAGCTGTCTCCTCAACCCAGTAGGACTGCCTGAGATGTGGGCTGAAACCAGCTCTTTGGAGGAAAGGTACCTCCAGAGAGGAGAGAGAGAGCAGAAAGACTCCCCTCAGCATGGGAAATGATTCCTGTCCAGAAACTCAGAACATATTTATTTTTGGCTGTTTCTGTGGGGGAGGCATGTTGCAGACTTGCATTCTCTTCCTGTTGATCCTGACAGGCTTAAGTTTCGCTGCAGCAGCATGACAGAGTAACTGGCAATTAGGAGACCTGGGTTCTAATTATGACGGCCTTCCCAGCCAGGAGCCTTGACCAAGTCACTTCCTCTGACCCTTAGTATCTTCATCTACGTGCAGGGGTCAGGGCAGAACCTAAAATGAGAGGTGGGATGGAAATGCCCCAGAACAGCACCTCACATCAGTCACTGTAGTGGCTGTGCTTTTCTCCTTTCTTTGTGTTGGAGAATGTCTTTTTTTTTTTCTTTTGGAGACAGAGCCTCACTCTATACTCCAAGATGGCCCTTATCTCCCTATGGAGCCCAAGCTGGCCTCAAACTAATGGCAGTCCTCCTGCCTCAGTGCTGAGATTACAGGCATGCACCACAATGGCCAGTTTATGTGGTGCTGGGGAATTGAACCCAGGGCCTTGGGCTTGATAGGCAAACTCTTTAACTACTGAACTATTGCTCCAGCCCCTGTTTACTTTTTTTTTTTGTGGCAGTAAGGGGGATTGAATTCAGGGCACTCTACCACTGACCTATACTCCCAGTCTTAGTTTACATTTTTAAAAAGCGCTATTCATTGAGTTAACCGCTATACCAGGAGTTCTAATTAAATCATCTCAGTGACACAGCCACTTTAGAGGTGGCATCATTGTCCCAGTTACAGAGAGGAAACAAGTCTCAGACACGTGCCCCCGTATTATACTAAGTGATCGATACTCATCGTCTCCTTTAATCTTTTCTTTTTGGTACTGAGGGTTGAACCCAGGGCTTCACGCACTCTGGCATGCTAGGTTAGTACTCTGTCACTGAGCTCCATCAGTCCTTGTGTGTGTGTGTGGTCCAGTGGGGGGTGGGGGGCGCGGCGCTCAGGTCAAGCCCTGAGCTACATTTCCAACCCATTTCTTATTTTTGATTTTGAGAGTAAGTTTTGCTACATTGCTAAGTTGTCCAGGTTGGGCTTGAACTTGCAGTCCTCCTTTCTCAGCCTCACAGAGTACTGGGATTATAGGCCTGCCTATAATCCCACCTGGCCCCACTCCTTTTAAAATTTTTATTTTAGAGATGGCCCCAGTGGTGCAGGCCTGTAATTCCAGTATTCTGGAAGGCTGAGGCAGGAGGATCACAAGTTCGAGCCCAGCTTGGACAATTAAAACTTAGTGAGACATTGTCTCAGTGAAAAAAAGCTAGAGATGTAACTCACAGCAAAGGCCCTGGGTTCAATCTGTATGTAGTGCCACAAAAAATACATACATACTGTTTTTGGTGGTGGTGGTGATGATGGTGGTGGTGGTACCAGGGTACTAGGTAGTACTTTACACTGAGTTGCATTCCCAGACCTTGTTTTTATTTTGCATTTTGAGACAGGGTCTTGCTAAATTGTGAAATCATCCAGCCTGGGCTTGAACTTGAATTCTACCTGCCTCAGCCTCCCAGAGTGCTAGGGTTACAGGCGTGTGCCACCACATGCAGCTAATAGAATTTTAAGATCTCATTGAATTGTCCAGGATGGCCTCAGGTTTGTAATCCTGCTTCGCCCTCTCACGTGGCTGGGATTACAGGCCTGTGCCACCACTTCTAGCTTCATTTAATCTTCTCAGTAGTTTGGATGTTGGCCAAGGCTTGGAGAAGCCAGCCGGCCTTCCTGTTTGTCTTGTTTCCTTGTGTTTTTCATTTGTTCATTACCCATGTATCCCTTTTGCTGTGCACGAGGAACTGCACAAGTCTTCTTAGAAGATAACCTCCTCTATTAAGGTATACCTGCAATGATCCTTCAAAGCCCCGTTCAGATGATCCCTGTTCTGGAAACACCATCTACTTCCCCCCCCCCCCCCTTTAATATCGTATACTCTTGAAAGCCTAGAGCCATCTCTACCTCCTCCCCTCATGCCTATACTTTGAACCAGGCTGGGCTTTTTTGTTGTTGTCTTTGTTGTTGTTTGCTTGTTTGTTTTTGTGGTATTGAACCAGGGGGTACTGAGTACCCCCACCCCCAGATCTTTTTATTTTATTTTCATGGTGTTTTGTTTGTTTGAGAGAGGGTCTTGCTCTGTAGTCCATACTGGTCCTGAACTTACCATGAACTCACGGCTATCTTTCTGCTGTGACCTCCTGAGTGCTGAGATTACCAGCCTGTGCTAGCAGGCCCAGCTTTTCACTCAGGTTTTGAAGAAAATTATATTTCCACTAATATTGAGTACCATTATTGTTTGGTACCAGACACTCTCCACAGCTGGCTACAACCGATAGGAAAAATGGGTTAGGAGCTGTAAGCTCCCTTACCCATGCCACCCACTTGCCATTGGCTGCACCCTTGACCAGAACCTAGCCTGCTGGAGGCGGGAACACAGGGTGAGGTGGCAGGTGCGGTGTGTCAGTCTGTCTTTGCAAGTCTGGCAGTTACTCACTCTGTTCTCACCTAGTTTGTCTTTCTCCTGGGTTGCCTCCAGCTGGGCTTGATGGTGGGAGGAATCAACACCGCAAATAATTCCTGCCTGTTGCCTGTTATAGAAAATACTGACTCTCCCAGCTGTGTTTGCTCCAGAGGGCTTCTAAGAGGAGCTGCCTTCAAAGGCGGAAGGACTTCCAGAAGTCCTTCCGAGGTCACTAGAGGAAGGAGATGGTGGAAGCTCCTTTGGTAACTCTGTGGGCCTCCTTGGGCCTGGGCAGATCCCCGCCCCTTCCCTCCCCGCCCCACCCTGAAACAAAGTAAGAGTAAAATTAGGGACAATGTAGATGGAGTGGCTAAGAACATAGTTTCCAGAGCCAGACTAACCAGGTAAGTTTTGATCCCAGTTACCAGCTGGGTGACTTTAGCAAGTTGTTTAACCTTTCTGTGCCTCAGTTCTTTTAACCTATGAAATTGTGACCTTCCACAGCCATAGAGAAGAGCAAATGAGATGAAAACCTTACAGTGCACTTTTACGAATGGTGATGGGGGAATGGAGTGGCTCAGAGGTTAAAGTACTGAGTTTGCTTCCCCAGCACCACATAAACTGGGCATGGTGGCACACGCCTGTAATCCCAGCACTTGGGAGGCCGAGACAGGAGAATTGCCTTGAGTCCTAAGCCAGCCTGGGCTCCCTAGTGAGCTCAGGACCAGCCTAGGGGCTACAAAGTGAGGACCTATCTCAAAAAAACAAAACAAAACAAAACAAAAACAGTGGCGGGCTGGGCCTTCATTGTGAGTGAGAGTTTACCTTGCATTTCAGAGTTGAGGCTGGTTGCTGGGGCAGTTGAAGAGGGAGTTAAAGAAATGGAACCATTGTGCAACTAAGAATCCCTTGGGACCTGGCCGAGTTGCAGCCCCAGAGCAGTCCTCAGGCCTGGAAGTAGGGCAGCAAGCCCCCAGCCTGTCCCAGGGTCCCCGGTGACCTGGCACTGATGGGCCTCAGAGGCCCCTCTTCCCAGCACATCCCTCTGACTCCCCCGGCCAGGGAATATCAGGAATATCTGGTCACCCTAGCAACCAAGGGTGCCAGTCTGAGCATATAGAGACAGTCTGAGAGATGTAGATAAAATGTTCTCATGGGGACGGGCAGAGCATCTGCAGAGGGCCGAGAGCTCCCTCCCCAAGGTCAGTGACATGGCCACCAGGGGCCCTTGTACGTGTGTGTATGTGTGCATGCCCACCTGCACAGCATGGAGTGAAACCCTTGTGTCCCTGCACCCAGCCTCAACTCAAGGGGTGGCCAGCCTTGAGCCTCTCAGGGGCTTTGCCATTGGCGGGGTTTGCTGAATTCCACACCTTCTTCCTGCTGCTCTGGGACCACATGGGCAGGAAGCCCCGTGGCTTGAGCAGGTCACTGGCCTTGGGACATCACACTTGCTGCCTGCTCTTTCTTTCCTGGTGGAACTGGTCGTGTGAGCACTGACAGGTCACTGACTTCCTCGGGGGGCTCCGGTTTCCTAACCACGTGATGGAGAATTAAATGCCTCCCGAGGTCTGTTCCAGCTCTCACGTCTCTGGGTCTGAGTCTAACTGCCTCTGCCCCACCCCAATTCCATCCAGGCGATGTCATTGCTGCCACAAGTTTGAGCCCTGGAAGTTTTGCCTGGCTTCGTGGCATATTAGGGTCTTCAGTGTCCATATGCCTGGAATCCCTTCTGTCCTTCATAGCGCTTTTCACTACATCCGCTGTTAGCAAGAAGTGCGCTGAGGGGTCTCTTCAGCTGTGCAGGATGAAGGTAATTGTGGAATCAGGGCCTTAGGAAAACAAGCCTCGGGCTGCCTCTCCCTTCTCTGAGCTGGAACAAGCCTCTTCCTCCTCCCAGAATCTACCCTCCCCTACCCTAGAAGCGCTTTCCAGTAATATGCTGCCTGCGCCTACGTGCGCCCTACCTTAGGCAAGGGGCCAAGAGCAGATCCAGACTTCCCTTACTGTCCTCCTACCAGCGCCTGGGCTCAGCCCTGCCCTGCCCTGCCCTGCCCTGCCCTGCCCTGCCCTCGGCCCAGAGTGCCCTTTCAGAGCCTAGAGCTCCAGCTGCTCAGTGGAGCTCTTTGGAAAGAGGACCAAACAGAAGACTGTGAGTGGGGCCCTGCTTTGGGAACAGGGCTCCAGCTTAGTACCTGGGAGTCATCTTAAGTAGAAAAAAATTGCCTTCCCCATCAAGGAGACCTGGGACTTAGTCCTCGGTGTGCCTGGTGAAGGTGTCCTTCCTTCTGTGGAGCTCCAGTTTCTCATTTGGCCTGTAGGAATGCCAGCTATCTGTTCACCTGTGACAGAGGTCTCATGGTCTAGAAAAACATGACTACCCTCATGAGCTCCTCGTGGAGGTCTGAGCCTAAGTTGCCTCATTGTCTCCAGGGCCCAGAACAGCTGATTCAAAAACATACCAGCATTTGAGCAAAGAACTGATTAGTTTTCTGTGTCAGCTGTGAGGTACCTAAGCTAGAAAAAAGTTTCTCCTTAGACCAGCTTGAAGTTACATCATCTTGCAGAGCCCAGCTTTTTCTTCTGCAAAGCAGGGACAAACTGGATGTGGCCACACAGGCCCATAATCCTAGCATTCTGGGAAGCTGAGGCAGTAATATTATTGTGAATTGGAGGCCAGCCCTGGCTATATAGTGAGTTCAGGACCAGTCTGGACAGCAGTGTGAGACCATGTCTCGATGGATGAATGAATGAGTGAACAAATAACTGGGCCAGAGGTGTAGCTCAGTGTGAAGACCCTGGGTTCAGTCTCTAGTAACACACATACGTGTATGCATACACACACATGCACTGGTGAGGGGACAGTGCCTTGCCCCATAGGGCTGGCATGAGGACTGAGATGGCAAGTACAAGCTCCCAGCTCAGCGCTGGCTTGTGTCATCCCTTCAGGAAGAAGGAACACCCTTCAGGCCACTGCCTTGGGCTTGCTTCGTTACGTGCCTTCTCCCCCAAAGCCAGGAGCCACAGCAGGCTCTTCTGGGTCTCCAGCTCACTGCGTTTCATGGGCCAGAACAACTCTTTGGATGAATTCAATGGCACAGAAAGTAGAAGGCATTTTTTTGAGGTTTCTCTGCTAGGTGGAAGTAGCACCTGTCATCTGCCTCCCTTGGGCTGTCTCTTTAGACTTTGCCTTTTCATAAGGCACCTGTTGGTCATAACTCCAAGGCAAGGCCAGGAGACTCCAGGAGGGTCAGCTATCTGGAGCTGGACTTCTAGACTTTGGAAGCTACTTTCTGGCATGTGCCTATAAGAAATCTCCTCCCTTATTCATCTGTGTTAGTCAGATTTCAATCACTGTAACCAAACACCTGAGGCAACTTTTTTTTGGGGGAGGGATACAGGGTCTCGCTCTGTAGCCAAAGCTGGTCCTAAGCTCACTATGGAGCCCAGGCCGGCCTTGGATCACCGCAATCCTCCTGGCTCAGCCTCCCGAGTGCTGGTATTACAGGTGTGCACCACCACGCCCATCTTATGTGGTGCTGGGGAATCGAACTGGGGTACTTAGCACTTGCTAGGCAAGTGCTTTAACCGCTGAGCCATTCCTCCAGCCCCCTGAGGCAACTAATTTGTAAAGAGAAAAGTTTTATTTAGGCTCAGAGTTTTGGAGGTCTTATTCCATGATGGGTTTGTTCTGTTGCTTTGGGCCTGTAGCAAAGTAGCACCTTGTCATGGGAGCATCTAGCAGAGCAAAAGCACTTATACCACGAGGCAGGGAACAAAGAGACCAAGTTGGGGACCTGAGGTCCCGCAACCCCTTCAAAAGCATAACCCTGGGGATCTAGGCCCCACCTGTTTAAGTTTCTACCAGCTCCCAAGAGTATCACCCTGGAGTCCAGGCCTTTAACATATGGGCTTTTGGAGAACATTTAAGATCCAAACTATAATAACCCCCATGCTTTTCTCTGTCCTTTTCAGGGTATCACAGAGCTCTAGGAGAGTGCTGCTACTCCTGCCTGAGTTGTCCGACCTTCATGGATGGCAGGGAGAGAGGAATCTGGGGATGACTCTGGGTTGAAGGTTGTGGAGGGGGAGGCACCAAGAAGGGCCCCTGCCCTGCCTTGGCCAGACAAAGCAGTCAGGGAACATTAACTGAGAGATGGCAGCCACACATGAGAGTGGATGTACAGGAATGGGGCCTACAGAGAGGACGTAGAATAGACAAAGGTCCGCAGGGAATGGTTGGCTGGGGCAAGTGCAAGGAATTTGGCTAAGACATTAGTATTACCTGTGTGGAGAACAGGACATGAGGCAATGCTAAAAATTTGGCCTTTATCCTGTACAGCAAGCGAGACTTGTGCCCATACGACCTAGCCCTTCCCACAGTACCAGCAGCTGAGCCCTGTGTATTATTAGTAAATTCTTAGCACAAGAGGTGGCTTTTAGTCAGGTCTGTTTTAAGATTGGAAAAGTGCACAAAGTGTCATAGAGGTCTTCCTAGCTTGGATGGAGACTCCCCTCTCCCCCAGCACATTTTGTGTGTCTCTTGGAAACTGGGTGTCTAGATAGGGCTTAGTGTTTTGAGTGCAAGCCTCAGCTGTGCTAGCTGTGCTAGACTGGCCTGGGTCAGAGCCTGAGAAGAGGGGTCTGGGGGATGGCGAGGAGAGTTGCCTCTCCTTCCCCAAGGACCTCAGGTGAACTAGATGTGTGGCTAAGTGGTGGGGGCCTTGCCTAGTGTGCACGGGGTCCTGGGGTTTGATCCCCAGCACCTCCCACCCTCCCCTCATCACATGCATGTACACAGGCATACACAGGAATCAAAAAGAAAGGCAGTAAGCCAGGGATCTCAGCGCTGTGCTTTTTCACATCAGTGGAGATTTGTTCAACAGCCACTGTGTTCTCAACCCTGGCATGTAATGATGAGCAGACAGGAAATCTGCTTGCACAGAGCCTGCCGGCCAAGGAGGGAAGGATAGGAGCTCCCTTCCTGAATGAGGCTAGCCAGGTGGACCCTGGGGTAGTGTGCAGCTGGATGCCCAGATCTCCACCTACCTCCCTGGGGGAAAAAAAATGCATCTATATAACTCATAGACAACTTGGGGCCCTATGGTCAAATCTGGTGTTGATGGAGGCCCTCTCTGACAGGGATCTTTGCTACCCCCCAGGTCTGGGTTTGGAGCCCCAAGGAGAGAGTCACATGTTGCTGCTGTCCGGGACTGGCATGGGACATGGCTCATGGATCTCACATTGAGGGAAATGTGGATGCCTTGCTGGGGAGAAAGTTTGGAAGAGCTTGAATTTCAGAACTCTGACGTTTGATGGGACCTGGAAAGCAGACCTGAGTTCCCTCCTGGTTTTGCCAGTCATTTGCTCTATACTTAGGGCATGTCCTTTCTCTTGTCTGAACCTCAGTTGCCCCATCTTTAGAGTAGGTGGAATTGCACTAGAAACAGGATGAGCAAATAGATTTTGCCTCATGTGCCAAATCTAACCAATCACTATTGATTTCTTGGAGCTGTGTTGGGAGCTGCCTGGCCTCCACAGAGGCATGCTGTGATTATGTACAGACGTCTGCCACCTGCATGTCTGGGATTGTAGGTCCCTGCATGTGCTCTGCAGGTTCACAGTCCCCATTCCTGACCGTCCCCAAGTTCCCCCCTGTACCAATGCCTAAGTCTTCTGTGCTTTCCTCTATCTCCAGTGACCGTTCTTTACCATACAGGGTCTGCTTTGGGTTTTTAATTCCTCCGTGACAGGGAACCTACTACCTTCTCTCAGGCCGAATTCGTAGACTCTTAGTCTTTGCGTGGTACTGAAGTCTGCTGCCCTGAATTTGTGCCTGGAAAGGTCCTTGGGTTTCAGAAGTAGGTTATGGCCTTAGGTACTTGATGCCTCAGTAATCAATGTAGAATTTCTGCCTCTGGCAACATACATGCCCTGCTTTCTAATGATTTATGACAGCGACAGTGACAGCATGGAAATACCCTTTGAGAAAAAGCACTTTAAAAACATTATCACTCATTTTATACCACAACCTTGTGAAGCTGGTATTATCCCTTCCATTTTACAGGCAAGGAAACTGAGGCTCAGAGAGTTAACAGAGCGGCCTTCTGAGACCAAGCCTGTGCACCTTTCGCCAGCTGCTCTCCTGGTCCCCAGCCCTGTCCCCAACCTTCTGCTCTCCCGGCTCCCCCAAAAGCCCACGGCCTCCCGTTCTCTCGCCCTCCGCAGGTTTCCATGTGATCCCCACTATCTCGAGCATCGTCCCGGAGAGCTGCCTGCTGATCGTGGTGGGGCTGCTGGTGGGGGGCCTCATCAAGGGCGTGGGCGAGACGCCCCCCTTCCTGCAGTCAGACGTCTTCTTCCTCTTCCTGCTGCCGCCCATCATCCTGGACGCGGGCTACTTCCTGCCGCTGCGGCAGTTCACAGAGAACCTGGGCACCATCCTGATCTTCGCGGTGGTGGGCACGCTGTGGAATGCCTTCTTCCTGGGCGGCCTCATGTACGCCGTGTGCCTGGTGGGCGGCGAGCAGATCAACAACATCGGCCTGCTGGACACCCTGCTCTTCGGCAGCATCATCTCCGCGGTGGACCCTGTGGCCGTGCTGGCCGTCTTTGAGGAGATCCACATCAATGAGCTGCTGCACATCCTTGTGTTCGGGGAGTCCCTGCTCAACGACGCCGTCACTGTGGTGAGGGGCCAGGGGCCACGCCCACACGCATCCAGGGCACCGGCCCGAACTGGGTCCTGGAGCCTATTCCGCATCCACCCACTAATAACAGTAATTAAAACAGCCAACATTCTTGTGCATGCTGTGTGCCAGGCACCATACTGAGCACATTTTTTTTTTCTTGAGACCAGGTCTCACTCCGTGGTCCAGGCTGGTCCTGAACTCACTTTGGAGCGCAAGCTGGCCGTGGACTCACGGCAATCCTCCTGCCTCAGCCTCCCGAGTGCTGGGATTACAGGCATGCGCCACCACGCCCAGCTTATGTGGTGCTAAGGAATTGAACTAGGGTACTTAGCACTTGTTAGGCAAGTGCTTTAACCGCTGAGCCATTCCTCCAGCCCCCACACTGAGCACTTTGACGTGGATTTTCTCATTTCACCCTCAGGACAACCTGAGAGACTTACTGTTCTCATTTTACAGAGGAAGAAACAGGCCACCCAGAAAGTTAAATAACCTTCTAGAATGTGATAGAACCAAGAATTGAAGCAATGTGGTAGACCTGTTTGTGCTTGAGCCAGCTGTGCCTGTCCCAGGGCCTAAGATCCTGGCCTCCTCGCGGTGTATGCTCCCTCCTTGACTTACATTTTGATGTGATATTGGCCAAATTACTTCTCCTTCTTGTGCCTCAGTTTACTCTTTAGCTCATTTCATCTGTGAAGGAGTTATCTTTAACTCTTACGTAGATCATGTCTTAAGTTGGTATATGCAGAGTTTTAGGTGGAGTTTTGTTCTGTTTTTTTTTGGAGGTAGGGTTTCACTCTATAGGCCAGGCTGGTCCTGAGCTCACAGTATAGCCAAGGCTGGCCTCAAATTCACAGCAGTCTTCCTGCCTCTGGAGTGCTGGGATTATGGCATGCATCACTATGCTGCAGAATTGAACTCAGGGCCTTGCACTTGCTGGGAAAGTTCTCAAAATGCTATGCCATTCCTCCAGTCCTGGGTGGAATTTTTTTTTTTTTTTTTTTTTTTTTTTTTTTTTTTTTTTTTTTTTTTTTGAGACAGGGTCTCACTCGGTAGCCCGGGCTGGTCTTGGACTCAAGGCAGTCCTGCTTCAGCCTCCCAAGTGCTGGGATTACAGGTGTGTGCTATCACACCCAGCGTATGTGGTGCTGGGGAATCAAACTTGGGTACTTAGCACTTGACTTAGTGCTTGCCAGCCCTTTACCCACTAAGCCATTCCTCCGCGCCCCCTGGGTGGAAATTATGGAAAGAGGCTTTGTCCACCAAACCTCCAGAAAGTGATACTTGAAGTGGTGGGCTACTTACTCTGCGACCTTAATCCAGTGGCTCCACCTCTCTGGGCCTCAGCTGCAGCAGCTCTAAAGTGGCAGAATGTTGGTGCTTCCTCCTGATATGCAGCGAGGACAGGTGTCCCCCAGATCGGAGCATGCTAGATGCCCATGTGTGCCTACTGGCAGCGGTTTCCTCAAGAAACAAGAGAGAGAGTGTGTGTGCCCTCTTCCTAAGCTGGTTCACTCACGGGAAACCCAAAGACTTGTGTGCATTCTCAGTCCCCGTCCGTTCACATACTTCCTGTTTACCCCCAGCACCCCCAGAAGCAGCATCTCCAAGCAGTTGCAGATTGTGTCCAGCTGCTGTAGCCTTGACTTCCTCTTTGACTCTGCCCCTCACCTGCTCCTTACAGGGCAGGGTAGAGCAGCAGCCTGGCCTGAGCAGACAGGCCTCCATCCTGGTCTCTTCTAGCACCATCTCTTCTCCAGGGTTTCCACAGGAATCTCTATTTTCTCATTCTTGATGAGGGCTCACAGTGATGAGGCCATCATCCTCCGGGGGGGTGGGTGGGTGTGTGGGTGTGTGTGTGTGGTGTAACCCAAGGTCTTATGCATGCTAGGCAAGCTCCACACCACTGAGCCACAGCCAGGGCTCCTATAGGTGTCCCCCTCGCTAATGTTTGTGCTGCCAGTGGGCACCGAAGGCCGGCCCTTCTCAGCTGAGCCTAGTTGTGGGGCTCAGGTTGGTGCTATCGGGAGCAGCAGATACACTTACGTGAAGTGGATAAGTTAAATACAGCCACCTGGATTCACAGCAGCGTCTCCCAAAGTTGGGGTGGTAGTGACAGCGCAGTGTGACGATGGCCATCAAGTGCTTCCTGTTCAGGTGTGTACTGTCTCCTCTTATCCACACACTAACTGCATGATGCTGGCACAGTTATTATTCTAGTTTTATAACTATACCAAGGTACCGAGGGGTCACATTACTGGATGTGTCCAAGTCTACACAGCCAATCTAGAGGTCAGTCTTAGACTTAGGTCATACTGCTTCTCTGTAGTGCCACTGACAATAGTCCAAGGCCAGGAAAGAGGGCCTGGCCTTCCTTATCTGCCAACCCCAAGGACCATGTCGCAGTCCCTGTGTCCTCTCAGAAGTGGCCTGGAGTGAGGTTAGGTAGCCCAGGACACACCGCTGATGAGGCTGTGCCCACCCTATTGTGCAGACAGCTGTGGTCCAGGCAGCACTGACTCCTGGCAATTGCCTGGCCCAAGTTGGGTCTCTCCTAGAGTTCAGGGAATGGGTGAGCGCCCATTTCTCAGACAGTAAAGCTGCCCCTGAGCTGTCTGGATTCGGGCCTGTGCCCTGGTGTAATTCATCCCCCCACATTTCTCCCCCGCCCAGGTGCTAGAGGACTTCAGGGGTTTCCCTGTCATGGATACTCAGGTCCTCTACCCACTCCTGTCAAACGTGGAAACTCCCTGGCTGGTTCCTTATGGAGATTTGTAGGAACAGACCAGGGAGCCATAGCACCTGCCTGTAGGAGAGTAAAACCTTGAAGTTGAGCTTGCTGGAGAGATCGCAGCCCACAACTATCAAGAAAAAGTTCTGTGCCCAGTCCTTCATCCCTCAGTCCTTCATTGGTCTTACTGCCCCGCACCTCTGAGCCTCAGTTTAGCAAAAAAGGCATTCTTGGTCTCCTTACCTCAAGAGATTGTTTAGTGTTGACTAGGACAAAGATTGTTCATGGGGCTTTCCAGGGTATGCCATTTAGACATTAGACAGTAGTAGCCTTGCAGAGACCATCCGCTTCCTAGCTCAGAAGATGGATGCCTTAGCCTCCAGTCCCACAGCATCTGAACTTGGCTGCCCGTTACTACCCCTGGGGAGCTTGTTAAGAGAGATTTCTCAGGCCTCCCAGGGAGTCCAGGTTGGATACGGTGGGTCATATGTATTTTTAGAGGCTAAGAAATGCTGTTCTAGTTCAGTTTGAACCTCTGCTTTGTGCTAAAGTAGAGCCTGAAATCCAAGGAAGAGTGTGACTTGGGCAAGGTCAGACAGTGAGGGAAGTGGCCCTCTAGCACGGAGGCTGCCAACACTACACTGGGCAGCAAGCTAAGTACTTTTACTGACTTCATCCTCACCACAGCTCATGTTAAAGATGGGAAAATTGGGAGGCCAGAGAAACTGAGTAATTGGCCTGGTGTATATAACTAGGAAGTAGCTGGGCCGGGATTCCAACCTGGATTCATTTACCCAGGAGGCCTGCTACAGCAGTAGGGTTTCTGTCTACTACGTGACCTTTCTCATTACCATGGTCCACAGAAGGGAACAGGATCATCCTGGTGGAACCCAGGGAACCATGGGGTCACCTGCCCACCAATCTGCAACACCCTCCCCAGGTCCTGTATCACCTCTTTGAGGAGTTTGCCAACTACGACCACGTGGGCATTGTGGACATCGTTCTCGGCTTCCTGAGCTTCTTCGTGGTGGCCCTGGGTGGGGTGTTTGTAGGCGTGGTCTACGGGGTCATCGCAGCCTTCACCTCCCGGTTCACCTCCCACATCCGCGTCATCGAGCCGCTCTTCGTCTTCCTCTACAGCTACATGGCCTACCTGTCAGCCGAGCTCTTCCACCTGTCGGGCATCATGGCGTGAGTCCAGGCATGGCGGACCGGGGACTGGTGCGGGAGGCTTCAGGTTCATGTGGTCATCTAGGAGACCCCCAGGCCCAGCCTCAGCTTCAAACATGAGACACAAGCCCAGGTTCCAGACCTGCTTGGTAGCCATTTAAGTGACTGAGGCTCTCAGAGGCTTCCTAGAAGAAAGGCACTTCTGCTGGGTGCAGCAGGGTGTGAGAGCTCAGGGGCACTCCTGAGATCCTGCAGCCACCGCTCCGTCCTGCTGTGGAGAACGTGAGGTACAGGGGCTCCCGCGAGAGAGGACAGGCGAAAGCCCGGCCAGCATGAGCAGAGCTCTGTCAGGTACCGGTCTAGGAGATATGGGCCACTTAGAACAAAGCTCCCTGTGGGGACCCCTTTGCATTGGAAGGGACACCACACTTGGAGAGACTGTGGAGTGTCACTGCTATTGGTTGAGCAGAGGCAGCATGGCCAGGGGAGAGGACATAGGCTTTGGAGTTGGACAGACTGCCACTCGCTGCAGTCTGACAGTTAGCAGGTGAATTTGTTTCTCTAAATGTGAGATTGCTTCTGAAAAAATACAAGACCATGCCCAGCCCTGTGGGGTAAATATGAGGATTGAGCAAAAACAGGTGCGCACCACATACCTCGGGGATCTGGACCTCCGAATTGCTTAGTGATAAGGTGCCTGTTCACCCAGGCACTGGGAAGGTGCCACTCACCTGAGGCCCGCTCTCCCCCAACCCAGACTTATCGCCTCAGGAGTGGTGATGCGCCCCTACGTGGAAGCCAACATCTCCCACAAATCCCACACCACCATCAAGTATTTCCTGAAGATGTGGAGCAGCGTCAGTGAGACCCTCATCTTCATCTTCCTTGGCGTCTCCACCGTGGCCGGCTCCCATCACTGGAACTGGACCTTCGTCATCAGTACTCTGCTCTTCTGCCTTATTGCTCGGGTGCTAGGTGAGCTGGGACTCGGGCTGAGGGAGGGGGTCTGTGCGCAGCGGTCAGGCTACGGAAGGCTGTGCGGATGGACGGGGGTACTGGATCGTTGGGAGCATGTGAATAAGCTGCAGTGCGTGTTGTGTTGTATGAAGGGCCAGGCTGTAGGGTGACTGTGGTACAGAGGGGCTGCCCAGTCTTGTGGGGTGTGGGGGGTGTTTATAGGGGCTGTGCTGTGGAGAGTATGTAACGCTGAGGGTGTGTATGTGAAGTGCTTTGTGTAGAGGGACTAGGGTATGGGGTATATGTGTACAGTGTGTAAGGATCATGGTACAATGTGTGTGGGGTGAAATGTGTAGAGAGGCTGCATTGTGGGGGTGCAGTGTGTGGAGGGAGCTGGGTGGCTCCTGGCCACTCCCATCCTTCTCTCTGCCATGCTGACGCCATAATAGGCCCTTGAGGGAAGAGACGCCCACACAATGAGTCCATGATTCCTGGATAGAGTTAGTGTGTCCTAGTGCTGGGGCCTTTGAGACTCACTGACTCAGAGCCTGTTGGTTTTCTCCAAAGTCCTCAGCACCCAGGTCTGTGGCCCTGAAGCAAGTGTGTGTGGTGAAGCACAGATACCCTAAACACTTGCAGAGCTGCCTACAGCAACCCCAAACCACTGCCACCAGCCCAAGGTTGCCTGTGGGGACCGGGCTGTGCACCCTGGGTGTCAGTCCCATGTGCCAGTTGTGTCTCACTTTCATGACTAGGTCACTGTCCCTCTCTGGTGTTTTCTCACTTCCTCCTGAGATGAGGGCTAGGATTGTCGTCCCCAAGCATAGCTGGGTTTATGTGTTTACTTGGTGAACTTTTAAAATTCCCATTGTTTCTGATCCTTATTCTCCACAGATTCTGGTTTTGTGGTTTGAGGTTAGACCCTGCTGCATCTTAAAATAATGTTTTATGTTAGCAACTTCCAAATACATAGAAAAGTAGAACAGGATAATGATTCCCCATGTGTCCATCATGTTTAATAAGTATCAGTTGGCAACCACTCTGGTTTCATCTTTTCCCCACCCCTCCTGTCAACCAGCAAAAGCTTCTGTGATGTCTCCAGAAAACACTCCCCCAACCCCCTTAAAGATCCACTCGGCTTTTGGATTGGGGGACCTGACATGCCCTAGGCAGAGGGGACGTAGGAGATGCGTGAGCTGGACCAGCATGGTCAGGGGTGCTTCCCAAATACATAGAAGTCTCCAGTGCAGACACACTGAGGTGCCAGGGTTGGTCTGACCCCTCTATTCCCCATCCCTGGCAGGTGTTCTGGGCCTGACGTGGTTTATCAACAAGTTCCGCATCGTGAAACTAACCCCTAAGGACCAGTTCATCATCGCCTATGGGGGCCTGCGAGGGGCCATCGCCTTCTCCCTGGGCTACCTCCTGGACAAGAAGCACTTCCCCATGTGTGAACTGTTCCTCACGGCCATCATCACCGTCATCTTCTTCACGGTCTTTGTGCAGGTGCTGGACTCGCTAGGGCAGACTGCTGGGGACCTCTTTCTCTTCTGTTCAGGGGGAAGGAAAAGGAAGCTTATTGTTCAGAATAGGACCTTAGGAGGCTGGGGACATAGCTCAGTCGATAGAAAAGCCCAGTACCACATAATAGCTGGGCATGGAGACATACATGTGTAATCCCAGCACTTGGGAGACTGAGGCAGGAGGATTGCTGTGAGGCCAGCCTGTGCAACACAGTGAGTTCGGGGCAGACTGGACCACAGAATTGAGACCCTGTCTCCAAAAAAAGAAAAGGGACCTTGAGTTCTAGTCCCATCACTCATGTGCTACATGACCTTACACAAGTAGCCTCCTTTTGGAGCCTCAGTGTCCACAGTTTTAAAGTGAGAATTATGAGTCATGGCGATGTGGCTGATCAGAATATACATTGAGCAGAGTGCCCCCAGCTAACTGAGGAACTGCTCAAGAGACCCGAGTAAGGTCAGCACACTAAGATGTGGCTTTGTTCTTGACTTACAATTGGGCTTCCAGGGATTAATGTCTTGGGATAGCCACAGATGCCTCTGAATCTGTAAAGTGGGAACAACAGAACAGCACGGGCACCTGGGAACAGGAAGCCTGAAGTAATCCCCAGTTCTGCCACTGCCTCCATGACCCTCAGAAAGAACCTCCATCTCTGTGCTTCATTTCCTGATTTGTTTCATGAGGGGACTGGGCTAGATGATCCCCAAGATTTCTTCCAGCTTTCTGGTCACTGATTTCTGTGCATTTAAATGACCCACTCATAGGTAACAGCCCCACCTCAACCTCCAAACCCAGGCTAGGATTATGCACTGCTGTACGTACCTGGCTGTGTGGCTTTGGACAGGTGGCACACTGTCTGGGGCTCCATTTCTTTCTATCCCTCTGTCTTTCCTGAGCACTAATCCTCATAAAGCCCCAGGTGGACATTGTCTTCTCAAGAGAAAGAAATAATAGGGGAAGGCTCTTGGAGTGGGATGTTTCCAAAGGAGAGAGAGCTGGAGCCAGTGGCACAGGCCTGTAATCCCAGTACTCTGGAGGGCTGAGGCAGGAGGATCACCAGTTTGAGCCTTGTCTGGGCAACTTAATGAGGCCCTGTCTCAAAATAAAATAAAAAGGGGCTGGGTGTAGTTTCATGTAAAGACCCTGGGTTCAGTACCCAGTACCACAAAAATAAGAGAGCTCCTCTCTTTTATCATTTTGTCCTGCTTCCATCACCAGAAAATAGTGTTCTATCCTGACATAGCAGTTGTATATGCTGATGTTTTTCCAAGCCTGTCTTCACCGAAGGCAGCATTGGAGCAGAGATTGTGTGTGCGGTTGAATTAGCTGCTGTTATTTCCAGGTCTTCCCAGCAGCCTGTGGGGAGGCAGAGCAGAGGTGACTTTCCCTAGCCATCCCCTTTAGGGTTCTAAAGTGAGTCTGTGGTTGAGCCTGCGTTTGAATCCTGGACACAGCTAGATGACCAGAGTGAGGGTCATCCATCTGGGTGGGCCGGCACAGCTCCATGATTGCCCTGGCAGGGAAGCAGAACCACAGTGCCTGACACTCACCTCTCTCTCCCTCCCTCCTCCCCAGGGCATGACCATTCGACCCCTGGTAGATCTGCTGGCTGTGAAGAAAAAGCAAGAA
Source organism: Ctenodactylus gundi (assembly GCA_004027205.1). NCBI lineage: Eukaryota > Metazoa > Chordata > Mammalia > Rodentia > Ctenodactylidae > Ctenodactylus > Ctenodactylus gundi. The sequence continues at coordinate 63,321 of PVKB01003748.1, forward strand.
ACAAAGCGCTCCATCAATGAAGAGATCCACACGCAGGTACTGGAGGCCGCGGCTGGGCTTCGACTGCAGGAGGCAGCTAGGCCTCCTCCTTCAGCCCTGTCACCTCCTGCAGGCCATCTTGGCAGGGCCTAGCCACGACAATGTGGTGTGAGCATCTGGGAGACCACGGGGTCGTTATACCATCTCTATCTTTTGGTGGAACCTACCCCAGGTGTTAAGTTCAGAGAAGGCAGCTAGCTCAGCGGGCTCCAGAATAGAGGGTTGGAGGTACGCAGAGTCAGTCTAAGGACCTCAAGATGCATGGGCAGTGGGCGCCACCTCCTGGTTACTTCTGGAACTACAAGACCAGGTTGAGCAGGTCCAAAGCCAGGGTAGGTGGGCAGCCTCTTCAGAGATTTGGGTAGGGAAGGAACCCAGGAATGAGGCTTGACCTGGCACTGTGCCTGTTTCAGTTCCTGGACCACCTTCTGACAGGCATTGAAGATATCTGTGGACACTATGGCCACCACCACTGGAAGGACAAGTAGGTAGACAGCCCAGTAGACAGGGGTGGCTATGGATGGGTAAGGGTCTCTCCCTAGGGCCTGGGCGTCTCCCCATACCTAGGAGCTGGCTCCATCTGTCTCCCTTCTCTTCCCATCAGGCTCAACAGGTTTAATAAGAAGTACGTGAAGAAGTGTCTGATAGCTGGTGAGCGCTCCAAGGAGCCCCAGCTCATTGCCTTCTACCACAAGATGGAGATGAAGCAGGCCATCGAGCTGGTGGAAAGCGGGGGCATGGGCAAGATCCCCTCTGCCGTCTCCACTGTCTCCATGCAGTGAGTGCCGGTGCCAGTGTGGGCAGTTCTGCCGTCCCTCCCCCAAGCCCAGTCTAGGTGGCCATATGGAGAGGGTCTCCTGTCCTTTCAGGGCAGGTATGAGATTTTGGGGGACACAGGCCTTAGGCTTTGGCCACCTGCCCAGTCTCTACTCTCAGCTTGACCACCTTCTTGCCCCGCCCTCCAGTAACTAAGGTCACAGGAATAGGGACCTATTATGTGTCCTGTTGCCCCAGGAACATCCACCCCAAGTCGCTACCTGCCGAGCGCATCCTGCCAGCGCTGTCCAAGGACAAGGAGGAGGAGATCCGCAAAATCCTGAGGAACAACCTGCAGAAGACCAGGCAGCGGGTGAGGGCCTGCCCCAGCCCAGCCTGCCGCCCTCCGCTCACAGCCCCAGGACTGCCCCAGCACGTGCCGGGGACTGCCCTGCCCTGAGCACTGTGCTTCCCACAGCTGCGGTCCTACAACAGACACACCCTGGTGGCTGACCCCTATGAGGAAGCCTGGAACCAGATGCTGCTCCGGAGACAGAAGGCCCGGCAGCTGGAGCAGAAGGTGTGTGCCAGGCAAACCCGTTACTGGGCTTCTCAGGGAACTTGGTTCTCCCCCTCCCTAGGCCTCCTGTGCTCCACCACGCCCTCTGAAGAAACATGCCCGTTCTGGAAACCAAGGGCAGTGTGAGGAGGTGTCGGAGAGTTGGGAACTGGGTTCTCTTCCAGGAAGTGACATGGGAGGGAGCAGGGTAGCCTGGAGTAGGCCTGGGGCAGGAGACAGGGAGAGGGGTAGGTAGGGTTACAGACATTGAGATAGTAGATGAGCAAGACTTGGCCACCTGTCTAAGGCAGGGCAGAGAGAAGAGGAACGGAAGCAGTGGTCAAGTCCCTTTTACTGGGGACAGGATCTTGTTAAGTCACTAAGTTGCCCAGACTGGCTTCAACCTTGAGATTGTCTGCCTCAGCCTCCCAGAGTGCTGGGATTACAGCCATGCACCGCCAGGCCCTGCTGTGTCTAAGCTTCTAACTGGGCTAGTTGGGAGTGATGGCTTCCATTGGGGATCCCAAGGCTGGAGCGAGGTTTGGAAGGACAGTGAAGAGCTGAGGTCGTTTGGGACGTGTGGCGGCCATCCAGAGCCCAGGTGTACCACCTCTAGTTGGCACTTTGATCTGGAACTTAAGCAGAAGGGGTACAGCTGGAGTCTGGGACACTGTAGTGGTATCTGAGGCTGCCCAGGGAGATGGACGAGCTTGCTAAGACCCTGGCACGAGCCCTCATGAGCCCTTGAGTGCCACACAGGTGTGAGGAGGAGACTGGAGAGGAGCTACCCGCTTTGGTTCTGTCCACAGGAGTCCCTCCCACCCTCCTACCCACTCTCACCATCTGCTCTTTCCATCAGATCAACAACTACCTGACAGTGCCTGCCCACAAGCTGGACTCGCCAACCATGTCTCGGGCTCGCATTGGCTCAGGTAAGGGCCTGAAGAGGGGTGAACAGGGCTGGCCACTCTGTGCCACCCCCTCCTGCGACTGAAGCTCTGACAGGAACCAGACTCAGAGCCAGAGGCCGAAAGCGTCTCCCTTGCCAATCTCACTTCCTCCCAAGCCATGAGCTGTGTCAAGACCCAGTGGGGCAGAACAGCCCTGCTGTCGTACCCAGGCGTAGAGGTGCTGCTGGTGGGGACTGTGATGGAGCCTGGCGAGGGAGCATGGGTCTCCAGCTCATGGGGAACCAAGCGCGGGCCATCTCCCCTCTTGGTCCCCAGGGGCATGACTCAGAAAGGAGCCCTAATGCTTGACCTATAGAGAGACACTTGTGGAGTCACGGTCCAAGAAGAGGAACAGTCCGAGGGACACGACCCTGTGGGTGGAGTGGTCTCTCAGGGCTGTGTACAGAGTTCTGAACCCCTCAGGATAACCAAACTCGCGGGGAGGTTCTGGGAGCTGCTGCCAGGCTGAGGAGGCCCTTCTTCCGCTGTAGTGCCTGCTCAGCAGGTCTCAGCAGCGGAACCCTGCCTGCTGTTTGTTCTCAACCCTCAGACCCGCTGGCCTATGAGCCGAAGGCAGACTTACCTGTCATCACTATCGACCCAGCCTCTCCGCAGTCGCCTGAGTCTGTGGACCTAGTGAATGAGGAACTGAAGGGTGAGGTCCTGGGGCTGAGCCGGAACCCAGTCACTGTCGCCGAGGAGGAAGAGGATGAAGGGGGCCTTATGATGCGGACCAAGGAGCCTTCGTCCCCAGGCACTGACGATGTCTTCACCCCTGGGCCAAGCGACAGTCCTGGTTCCCAAAGGATACAGCGCTGCCTCAGTGACCCAGGACCCCACCCCGAACCTGGGGAAGGAGAGCCTTTCATCCCGAAGGCACAGTAACCCCAGGCCAGGGTTGAAACCCATCCCACCAGAGAACTCCACCAGAACGGGATAGAGGAGAGCAGGGGGGCTCCCCCTTGCCCTTCCTGACTGGATTGGCCCTGCCCCTCCCCCACTGCATGGCAGCTGGGCCCACAGCCCCCTGCAGCACGGCTTCCCCCTGCCTCCTGGGAAGTGTCCCTGATGCACCAGAACTGCCTTCCCAATCCACCTGGCAGACCTTCTAGGCTGACGAGGCAGGCCCTGCCCCTTCCCCAGATCTAGGCTCTCTCAGCCTCCCAGGCCACCAAGCCCTCCCTCCAGTCCACCATGGCCTCCTTCAGACCAAGCTTCATTTCTAACCAAAGAGGTTCTGGCTCCACTGAGGTCCTCCCTGAGGTCCTCCCCAAGAAAGGAAGACGCTAAGGCCTCCCATGCTCTTGGCCAGGACCTCCTGTATGAGAGGAAAGCCCAGGAGCATGGAATGGCTCTGGGAGGACTCCGTGACCATGGCCATCTCACCCTGTCTTGACAGCCATGTCACCTGGGCCAGCCACCAGAGCCATCCTCACTTCAGAGCTACAGGGTGAGGACATCTCTGAGCTTCCTGTGTAGAGCTGGGGCACTCTGGGCAGTGAAGTGACTTGGGTGACTGGGACCACTGTGCTCTCCTGGGGCTGTTGCCGAGGTAGGACTGTCTAGGGCTCTGAGTGTCTTACTACATTTTGTTTACCCTCACATCCCTTTATTTGCACAGTAGCACTCCAGTTTTTAGGCATTGAAAACCCCTGGCCCATCAGATCTTTGCCCCTCAGTCCCCCTCCTGCTCCAGAGAATCATCCCATTCGAGCCTGTCTGTCTGCCATCCTCTGAATCAGCTTTCTGCCCGCTGGGCTTTACCTCTTGCCCGCAGCTGATTTCAGGCATGGCTCTAGCCCATCCTGATTCTCAGCCTCAGGTGTGGGGCCTCATGGGCATCTGCCTTGTTCTTGACTCAGCCCTTATTTTCTGCTGAACTCTTAATAGTTTTTTGTTTCCTCCCCCTCCGCCTCCCCCCCCCCCCCCCCCCCCCCCCCCCCCCCCCCCCCGGCCCCAAGACAGGCTAAGAGGGCTGGGATGTAGCTCGGCGGTTAGAGTGCTTGCCTAGCGAGCACAGCGCCCTGGGTTTGATTTCCCAGAACTACATGAAGAGTTCTCTGGGTGTGGTAGCATATACCTATAATCCCAGCCCTCTAGAGGCTGGGGCAGGAAGATTGTAAAGGAGTTAGAGGCCAGCCTAGATTAGAGTGAGACCTTGTTTCTAAAATAAAAACTAAAAAGGACAGGGTAAGTTAGTTGCCCGGTCTGGCTCAAACTTGGGACCCTCCTTCCTCAGCTTCCAGGAGTGATGGGATCATAGGTATAAGCCACCACACGTGGCTGGTCACTTCATTCTTTTCCCATTTCTCCCTCTTGTATACACCCAGTTTGCTGTGGGGCCTGGCCCCAGGGAGAAGGGCTCTCCCTGAGGGCTTCTGCCCCAGCCGGGGCTGCTGGAGTGGACAGAGGCCTTTGCTCACACCTGCACTGCCACCACGGCCTGGCCCAGGCCTGTGGGCAGCCTTCCCCGGGTACTGTCTCCCCCAGAGTGTGCAATAGTCAGTGTCCCTGTCCCAAGCGACAGGATCGTGGGTGCTCAGCCCATGTGTCCATCTCCACTCCATGCAAGTGCTGGTTTGGGCAGGAGTCACCATGTGAGTGACATCGACAACCATGTACAAAACACCGCAGCTGCCGCCGCTCTGCTGCCTGTACAGAGGAAACGACCTTTTTCATATTCTAATAAATCAGTGTAAGTTTTTAAGAGAGTCCAGTGCTGCTTTCTGGGGGTGAGGGGCTTCAGGAAGGGGGGCATCCCGAAGTATTTAGCTCAGAGTCTGGTCCGGGAATGCTTAGTCACCCTAAGTGCTGATACGGGCAACACCTTGTGCCAGGTCCTGGAGACCTGGCAGTGAGCAGGGCAGGACGCACCTGCACTTTTCAGCCCTCAGCTTGGTGCAGAGTGATCTCTCAGCAAACACTCGTGCAGCTTGGAAAAACCCAGCTTGTGTCAGTGATGGAACAAAAGGCAAAAGGTGGGGGTGATGAGGGGGGCTTCCTAGGGGAGGACGGACACACACTGGAAGAGCCAGGTGGGCGGCCTCGGGGCCGCAGATATTCCAATTGGGAGCTGCACCTGTGAACACAGCTTCCTTTGACTGGGTCAGAGTGACAGCAGGTGAGGTAAGGATGGACCCTCACTATCCACAGTTAGGATTTTGGTGCTTAGAGCTGGAGCAGTGGCACAGCAGTTAAAGCTCTTACCTTAGTAAACACAGGGCCCTGGTTCCATCCCCCAGCACCGCATAAAGCTGGGCATGGGGGTGCGCGCCTATAATCCTACTACTTCAAGAGGCTGATGCAGGAGGACTGCCAAGAATCCAAAGCTAGCCTGGGCTCCGTAGTGAGTTCAGGATTAGGCTGGGCTGCAGAGCAAGACCCTGTCTCAAAAAAAGAAAAATACAGTAAAGATTTTTGGTGCTTGCACTAAGGATGGTGGAAAGTCTGTGAAGCCCTGTGTTCTCACCTATGACGTGGGAACTGTAAACCCAGGTTGAAATGTGTTCAGGTATATAATGGGCTCAGTTTGGCAGATCTGACCCCTTCTGTGTACTTCCAGAAGTTGTCCGCCAGAGGGCAGTGGGGCCTTGGCATAGGCCCCAAGTCCCTTTGGAACCCGGGCTGTTCAGGAAAATTTCGCTCAGCCTGGGTGTATATATATTTGTAGGCATGTGTGTATATGTATATGTATGTGTGTATATATATATATATATATATATACACACACACACATATATGCAATAATGTTTACAGTGAACTTAAATATTTTGTGCACATACATACCACATCAATATTATGATCCCTTTCGCTCCCCATTTTTGGCCCTCTCATACCCTCCCCCACCCCCTCCACCCCCGTAACTCCCACCATCACACTCATTTGGTTCTATAGAATGCCTGTGTTCTGGGTTTCCCAAATCAGAGAATCCATGCAATATTTGACATATTTAGTCTTCTGCATCTGACTCACTTTACCACTCAAATCACCACTTATTAGTTCAGTTTCCCACCCCTAAAATGGGCTGCAGTCGCCGTATCTTCTTGCCTCTTCTCGGGGTCCAGCAGAGCCCTTTACTGGGGTGATTTGCCAGAAGTTCTTTTTTCTGTATCTCACTATATTTTTGTTGAGATTCTTTAATGTGGTTTCACCCACCAGTCTACTTAAGAGGAGAACTACAACAATGAAACTCATAAGGCTAGAAAATGTGAGAAAGAAAAAGAACTTAAATTTCAAATCCCTTAGCTGAATTGTACATTCAAAAGACATTCAGGTTGTCATTGCATCAGTTTTCTTAGGATAAACTTATATCCAAGACCAAATGAGCTTAAGTCTATATTGGATTCCTACATTAAATGAACTAAAAATCGATATCACATAAGTATATGACCCTTAAAGCAATAGATAGTGACATGCGTAGGTATTTCAGAATTTTTTTAACTTTCATAGATTATTTACTAACATTTCACTAATTACTAACATTTTTGCCAGATTTAGCTTATCATTATACCTACCTATCCATCCCTAACTTCATACATACATATTTTCAAAGATTTTATACCAATTCCCAATGTTGAATATATTATGTTTTGCAGCCTGATACACTATTAAAAACAATAACTATGAGGTAAGATGCACAGGGGTTTTTTTTTGAGACAGTCTTGCTCTAGTTTAGGCTGGTCCTGAACTCACTATGGAGGCCAGGCTGGCCTTGGACTCATGGCAATCCTCCTGCCTCAGCCTCCCAAGTGCTAGGATTACAGGTGTATGCCACCACGCCCAGTTGATGTGGTGTTAGGGAATCAAACTCGGGTACTTAGTGCTTGAACTTAGGGCTTGCTAGCAAGCACTTTAACCACTGAGCCATTCCTCCAGCCCAAGCTTCAAAGATTTTATGAGACAGTTGGTACTGTTTTAGAAAGATACCAATCAAATGATTCAAATACCAGTGTATTTTTTGTTACACTTTCTCTTTAGATGCTTCCCATTCCACCATGTTATTTGGTGCTGCTTATCTCTGTCTCTCAATGATTCAAGTATTTTCTGCAGTGCTGGGCTAATGCTTGCAAGTTTCTTTAGGGATTGATTCTTGATCATGAAAAATTTTTACTTCTTCAGTTTTCAGGGATAATTTTGCTGGATACAACAACCTGGGTTGACACTTGCTGTCTTTTAAAGCTTGGCTCTCCTGGCCTTAAAAATTTGCATTGAGAAATCTGCAATAATTCGAATGGGTTTGCTTTGGTAGAGTAATGCCTGTTTTTCTCTTGCTGCTTTTAATAACCTCTATGTTGTATTTCTGAGGTTTTGACTATCGTGTCATGGCGCGTCTCATTGCTGATTGAGGTTATTTGGTGTCCTATAAACTTCTTGCACTAGTAAATTAATTTCTTCTAAATTAGGAAAATTTTCTTGCACTATTTCAGTGAATAAATTCTTTGGTGCTGTCTTCTGCTTTTTCTCTCACATCCATAATTCTGAGATTAGTTCTCTTTGAATCATCCATCAGTTGTTATATCCAGCTACTTTGCTCATTTCTAATTTTGGAGTTGTGCCTAATTGTAGCATTGTTTCCTCAACCTTTGTTTACAAGTTCTGCAATACTGTCCTCACAATATTTGAGTCATCTTCCCATGTTATCATGTAATTTTTATATCCTGAATTTCATCTAGATTTCTTTTCATATTTCTACTTCATCAATGTTCCTTCATATCTTCCATTTTCTTATTTACCTCAGCCAACTTTTTATTTGTGGCTTCAATATGCTCAGTGAGTTTTGTCTCCATTAGGACCATTATTAGATTAGTAAATTCCTCTTTAAGCCCTCTAATTAAGGCTTGCGTTTTTTTTTTGAGAATATCTTATTTGAACTGGTTGTTCAACTAGTTTGCTTTTTGACTTCCTTCCCTATGAGTTCCACTATCACATTAGTTTCTGGGGTCTCAGGCATCTCTGTGGGTGTCCTGTTGCCTTTTTCCCATGTTTCTGATGTTGAGGGACTTCACTTTAAATGCTTAGCTGAGTTTTTGAATAGCTATGATGGTGTGTGGGTTGAGCTGCAATTCCTCTGAGTTCTGTGCTGGGAATAGGCCGTGAGGGTGGACCTAAAAGTCTGATGGCCTCTGAGGTGTCTTGTTCACCCCTGTGCCCCTCTGCAAAGCTCTCCCACCTGTCCTGGCTTCTCTCCCCCAAGGGTGGGGCTCGCAACCCTGGGAGGTACTCCCACTACACTGAGCCATTCAGGAGGTTGGTGGCCTGCCTTTCCTCTCTGCAAAAGCCTTTCATGCCAGTTTCTTCCTAGGCACTATTTAAGAGTGACCCCAAAAGTCCTGATGCGCTCTTCTGAGCTTTCTTTTATTCTAATCAGTTTAGCTTCAGGCTCTTCCCCCCCCCCCTTTTTTTTTTTTAATGGCTTCTGCTTATGTCATCGCCCATTATGGCTGCTGAGCACTGCTTCTGATCTGGGCTCCAGGAGGCCTTCTCTAGGGGGAGCTCACATTGCTTTGTAGTATGCACTACCCTCGGGTTTGCTTTTCAGAGGCTGGGGATGCCAGCTGCTGATGATCCCCACTTCTCTGGGATTCATACCTCAATTTGAGGTTCTGGCCTCTGAGCTTTCTTCCGTCTGTGGTCTGTGGGTGTGGGCAGCTCAGGGCCATGCCCAGTTGGCTGCTGTTTTTTTCCACTTTGGACATTCCTTCCGGATTTCTGACCTTCCTATGGCCTCCTGTCAGTTGTTGGGACACTCCTTTCTCTCCTCGCTCGGTCAGATGTTCTGGGCTCCGCAGGCTTTCCTCCATCTGCAGAGGCCTGAGGCTGCAGCCATTTGCCGCCGCAGGGTGCTGTTATTTTCCCTCCACTTCCAATGTTCCTTCAGGATTTCTGATCTTTTCTTGGCCTCCTTTCCATTGTTGAGGTGCTCCTCCCTGTCCTAGCTACATTGCGCAGGCGGTTTCTGACTAAATTCTCAACTTTTTAAGTGCGTCCACAAGGAGATATTGTGCAGCTCTGTTACTCGGCTGCCGTCTTGACCAGAAGTCCTCCAAAAGACTGTTAAGGATGGACCACACTACATCTCAGATGGGTGTCCCAGCAGGAAGTGGATGTTATAGGAAGCCACCAGGGGCAGGGCCTTGTGGGGCTCACTGCGAGGAGTCATTACAGTCCCTAGAGCTGGACGGGCAGTGTTGGAAGGAGCTTCCCCAATGGAGCATGGCCACAGGCAGCAGAACACAGCCCTGTGGGGTTGGGGGGCACTGAGGATACTGTGACCCCTTTGATCTCACAGGCACCCCCATTGTCCAAACCAACCAAAAGCTGGTGGGAAGGCAGCCTGAGTGAGGGAACTGAGAAGTGAAACAGACCCAGGTAGAGCCATTCCTCTGTCCATCCTGTGGGGGAAAGACACACAGCCCCATTGCTCAACAGTTACAGATTTTCTCTTTGAAGTAATGAAATGTTTTGGGACTAGGTGATGGTGGCTGCATGACGCTGTGAGTGTACTAAAATGCCACTGGGTTATTCGCTTTTTTTCCCATTTTATTAACATGTATATATGCAATATAATATTTATATTGAACTTGAGTATTTTGTGCACATGCATATCACGTCACCATTACAAACCCTTCCCCTCTCCCTTTATTGACCCTCCTGTACCCTTCCCCTCCCCTCTAACTCTCACTATCTCCCTCATTTAGTTCTATGAAATGAATGTATTCTGATTTCTCATATACGATATTTAACCTTCTGTGTCTGACTCACTTCACTGAACATGACGGTCTCAAGTTGCCTCCATTTACCTGCAAAAGCCTCAAAATTATCTGTCTTTATAGATGAGTAGTACTCCATTGTGTACATATACTACAATTTTTGTATCCATTGGTCTGTTGGCAGGTATTTTGGTGTCTCCCACATGTAGCTATTGCTAGTTGTGCTGCTGTGAATATAGGTACACATGTATCTGTGTTATATGATGCTTTAAACTCTTTTGGGAAGATGCCCAGGAGAAATATTGCTGGATCAAAAAGGATGTCTATTATTTTCAGCCTTTTAAGGATTTCCATACTGCCCTCCATAGTGGTTGTACCAGTTTACACTCCCACCAGCAGTGCAGGAGGGTTCCTTTCTCCCCACAGCCTCGCCAGCATCAAGTTCTTGTATTCACTTTAGAGTGATTACTGTTACATGAATTTCACCTCAACAAAGAAGAAAAATCCCTCAGCAGGGAAACAGAAATCTCATCAGCACCATATCCTGTCATCCTCAGTCAGACTCATTTCGAGACGAACATGAAACAATCATCAGGGGCGTAGAAATGACAGACAGTGGAGCCGTGGGAGCTGTCACAGCATCCCCTGAGGACTTCTAGCGGCTGGGTGCGGCTGAGCTGCCCAGCTTCCCACCAACAGTGGCTACGGACCTGGGAGCTCCCCAGTGAGCCTTCTGGATGCCATAGTTTACCCGCCTCCATTGTAGCAGAAGCGTGGGACAGCGACCCCTCCTCTGCCTTTTAGTTGAGGAATATGGAGCTCGAAATGACCAGAGGCAGTTGCGCCCAAGTTAAAGGAGTCACAGCTGCCTCCCTGAAGTCCCCTGTGTTCCTCCTCTGGGCAATAAGGACTCCTGACACCCTGAACATGTCTAGAAGCTAGATGTAATTTGGAACAATAGTGAAAGAGACACTTCCAAGTTCGCCCTTAGGACCCTGGGCCCAGGCATTTGGGCTGAGGTGGGGCCACACACTGGCTGCACATGATGTCCCAGCCTCGCCTTGCAGCTACTGGAGCAGGCAGCTCCTCCTGTGTAGTCCTGGGTGACCTTTACCGGCCATTTTCTACCTTAAGATGGAGGAGGCCTTCTGTGGCATCCTGGTGACCGAGCCAGCATAGCAGAGGATGTGCTGAGAACCGTGAAGTTACACCACTGGCCCCTCTGACGGAGGGACAGCATACCCAACCTCTCAGTAGTTACAAGCTGCCCCCTGGGGGTCTCACATGGTTTCATCAGAGGCCCTCCACATCCTTAGAAATTGTACAGACTTCCAAAGAGTTTTTGTTCATGTGAACTACATCTACCAATTCCACTAGATTAGAATTTAAAGCTTGAAAATATTATTTAAAATGAATAAACCCATTATGTTTTCATGTAAATATAACATTTTTAGTGAAAAATAGCTTTCCAGGGCTATAGGGATAACACAATGGTTAGAGCACATGCCTGGCAAGCACAAGGCCCCGAGTTCAATTCCCCAGCACTCACCACATACGCTGTGGCGCACACCTGTAATCCCAGCACCCCTGAGACTGAGGCAGGATTGCTATGAGTTTAAGGTCAGCCTGGGCTACATAGTGAGTTTAGGACCAGCCTGGATTATAGACTGAGACCCTGTTTCAAAAAAAGAAAGCTTTAAAAAAAACAATGAAATGAGGGGCATTATTTTATAATCTGGCTTAATATGACGGTCACAGTCCCAAGTCTTCAACATCCCATTGACTGTACACTCGTTATGTTGTGTCTGGAAATTTCCACTATATACTCTTGAAAGAATGATAGTGAAAAAGGCAAATAATGTCTTAGGATTAATTTGAAGTTAGAATTGAGGGCTGGGGGATATAGCTCAGTGGTTAAAGCACTTGCCTAGCAAGGGCAAGGTCCAGCACCATATAAGCTGGGCACAGTGGCACATGTCTCTATTCTCAGTACTCGGGAGACTAAGGCAGGAGGACTGCCATGGGTTTGAGGCTATCCTGGGCTACATAGTGAGGTCAGGACCAGCATGGACTACATACAAAGCGAGACCCTATCTCAAAAATAAAAAAGGCTAGAATTGACCTTATTGAACTCCTGAAAGAGACATGGGACCCCAAAGGAAAGGTGCCACCAGGAAACTCAGCCTGGTCTGTACTGTTGGCAACGTGGACACGCAGCAATGCTGGCTGCCAGTGAGATCTGGTGAGGAACTGTGCTGCCCCGATGGGTGCTAGTTCTCTAGAGCTGCTGTATCAAATGGCCGCAAGCTTTGTGGCTTCGCTCTGAGCTACATCCCTAACCCCTTTTTATTGTTTGAGATGGGAAGGCTCTTGCTTAGGCGCTCGGTTGCTGAAGCTGGGCTCAAATTTACAATCAATCCTCTGGACTCCATGTTAGCCACCCGGCCCAGCTAACAACACCCATTCATTATCCTATGGTTTAGGAAGCCAGATGTCCAAAATGGGTCTTAAAGCCGGGCCTGGTGGCAACAGGCCTATAATCCCAACACTCTAGGAGGCTGAGGCAGGAAGATTACAAGTTGGAGACCAGTTTGGGCAATTTAGCAACTTAGCAACTCAGTAAGTCACTGTCTTAAACAATAAAAATGGGCTGGGGGTGTAACTCAGCGTGAAGGCCCTGTGTCCAATCCCCAGTAACAGAGAGATAAGGAAAGAGAGAAACGAGTCTCGCTAGGCTAAAGTCAAGGTGTTGGCATTCCTTCCCCTTGTTTTCTTCCCCTCACCTGCTTCTGGAGAGCCCCTGCCATCTTTAAGGCCATCCTCGTACCCGTTTGTCACTGTCACCTCACATCGCTATGACACCGACTCTACCTCCCTCTTCCACATTTCTTTTTCATCACTGGGGAGGAAGCGCAGGGCCTTCACAATGAGCTACATCCTTAGCCCTTTTTTAAAAAAAAATGACATGCTTGAGATAGGGTCTTGCCTAAATTAGTAAGTTGCCCAGGCTGGGCTTGAACTTCTGATCTTCCTGCCTCGCCTTCCAAGAGTGCTGGGATAACAAGTCTGTATCACCAGTTTTGGCTTTCTGATGTTTTACTTTGAGGAAAAGTCTCTACACATTATCCTGGCTAGGCTCAAACTTGTGATCCTCCTGCCTCAGCCTCTGACTGCAGGGATTACAGGCAAGCACTACCACATGGGGCCTTCCTTCACACTTTAAGACTTGTGTGATTACACTGGGTCCCTGCAGATAATTCAGGCAAATCTCTCCATTTTTAAAGTCATCTTGGGCTGGAGGAATAGCAGAGCAGTTAAGGTACTTGCCTGGCAAGGGCAAGGCCCTGGGTTTGATTGCCCAGCATCATGTAAGCCAGGCATGGTGGTGCATGCCTGTAATCCCAGCACTTGGCAGGCTGAGACAAGAGGATTAAAATGAGTTCGAGGCCAGCCTGGGCTACACAGTGAGTTCAGGACCAGTGCAGATCATAGCGAGAGACCCTGTTTCAATACATAACTAAAGTCACCTTACTAGCTAATTTAATTCCATCTGTTGCCCTGATTTATCATCTGTCAGATAACATTTAACATACTTGCAGATCCCAGGATTAAAGCACAAATAGTTGGCAGATACAATTGTTACTTAGCCTACCCCAGCAGGCATAGCACCTGTCCTTGGCACCCTTGGCCTCTGTATATATGAGCCCATCAACAAAGAGCCAGGGTAGTCAGAGGAAGAAGGTGACCTTGTAAGACGAATCGCCTTGACCACCCAGTTACAAAGATGCTTTTCCTCAATGGATGCCTTCTTAGAGCATCTGTGGCGGGGTACTTATTTATTTATGAGACAGGGTCTCACTCTGTAGCCCAGGCTGGTCTTGAACTCACTATGGAGCCCAGACTAGCCTTGGACTCAGCAATCCTCCTGCCTCAGCCTCCCTAGTGCTGGGATTATAAGCATGTAGCACCATGCCCAGCTTTATGTGGTGCTGGGGAATCAAACCCAGGCAAGCACTTTAACCACTGTGCCATTCCTCCAGCCCCTATTTATTATTAGTATTTTTATTACATAAAAATAACATTCACTTGAGAAATGTGTGCCCACACGGGCTCAAGCTTGTGATCCTACTGCCTCAGCCTCCCAGAGGCCTGCCCCACCAAGTCCTGGCACTGTATTGGCTTAAATAACCTCACTGCTTATGCCCGCCTCAAGTGGTCCATCCCTGTATCTCTCCCCCACACCATTTCCTCATGAATCTTTTGCCTCAGTGGTCTTCAAGTCCCTGACCAGCTCACTACAAAGTTGTCAGCCTCTGCTCTTGAGGACCACATATTCGGTACCACACAGGGGGTACACCCAGAAATTCTGCTCTGGGGAGGCTCTCCCTTCCTCACTGTCCCCCAGGGACACACTGAGTGTGGCTGGGATACAGCCATCGTCCATTTGTGGTTATGCTAACAGACTAAGCCGACCCACATGGAACTCCTGTCTGCTCCTTCCCGGGTGAGCAGGTCAGAGCATCCTCGCAAGGGAGGTCTGGGGAGGAGCAGCGGAGCAGGAAGCGTGGGCGCCGTGGGAATTTGAACCACCAGCTCATGCAATTGCTAGCGCCTTCTGGACTTGCTCAGACCTGATCTCATCCACACTACCTAATAATAGAACGCTACCACGCGTGTCCAATTTTATGAAGAGATGGGTCAGATAATCTCCAGTTCTGGTTGCACGGGTCACTTGGTGTCCCACAGTCAGAACTTCCAGTGTGAGCCAGGAGCTGGGTTTTTTAAGTGGAGAATAGTTGTTGGCACAAAAGACTACACAGTTGAATCCAAAACCCTCTGGTCCATGGTCACAGTGAGTCTCCCACTGGAGATCGGCCACCCGGCATCTTTTTGTGCCATGGTTACTTCCCATAATGCTCAGGCGACAGCATTACGATCCCATAATGCACCTCCTTCCGCAATTCTGCTCCAGGCCTCACTAGAAACCCGCAGCCTTGTGGGTTCTCCAGTAAATGGCTAAAACAACACAGCCGAAGTGGAACAGGCTGCTCCAGAAATCCAGAGTTGCATCCAAGTGCATCTTTTTTGCTGCCTCCTCTGCCGTGGCGGCGTCAGGGTCAGCAGTTTGCCTCTCACTTCAGGGCAGAAGCCCTGATGCGCCCGGGATCCGTGATCTAGAAGCTTCCCTGCCACGGCAGCCCCTGCATTTTGTGCAATTTATCCTCTTCCCTAGGAAACTAGGTTTCACTAAGAATCTAGATTGTTGACACTTTCCTGGTTGCTTGACCCCATGTCATCGAGGTCCTGGCTGGCACAACATTTTCAATTGTATCAATCAAGATGATCAATGACCCTTCTGGCCACATTGCGTTACGTTATCTAGAGGGTAGGCAAAGCCCTGCCGTAAGCAGTGTTACTGCGTCCCTGCCTCTACCTACCTTTGTGGAATAGAAAGGAAGGCACTGGGGGAGCAGAGAAGCGCATGCCAGCGGGGGTGGGATCATCTGGCACCGTGAAAACGCAGTGGCTGGGCTGCAGCTGCCGGGACACCTAACTAACTTGACTAACATCTCAGGTCATTCCCCAAGGTCAGCTGGATTTTTGCACCAGCTATAAATAGGTGAGTTATATATATAAAATCAGGACAGGAAACACTGTATCTTTTGGATCCTTGATGAGGGCACTAACCCCTGATGTTCCCTGAGGGCTGCAGTATCACTTAGCTTGCTTCAGTCCTCCCTTCCCAACTGGAGGTTGAACCGCAGGGCCTTTGCATTGAGCTACATTCCCAGCCCATTTTTTATTTTTTATTTTGAGGCAAGATCTCATTAAGTTGCTAAATTTCCTAGGCTAAGCTTAACTTGCAATCCTTCTGCCGCAGCCTCCCACAGGGCTGGGATTATAAAGCCATCATTCCTGCGTGGCTTAGTACTTTGATGAGTTCAAAGACTTCCATTTGGTCCATCCATTTCTAAGAGGCCTCACTCCATGAGTCAGGAAGTCAGCGGGGGATTCTGCCATTTAGTACTCAGTCACAGATGGGTCTGTGGTTCCATTGCCTCTACTGGAGTTTGGTGACTGTCACCTAATTCCCATACACCCCCACTCTAACTGGTAGACCATGGTGGCTTTCTGAATCTCCAGAGGCTACCATCCATTTGAAGCCAAGATTTTTGCTCTTTTATAAGAAGACCACAGGTTCTGCTGGACAAGACTTGGGGAAATCCACAGTATATACTTAATGGTAGCCTGTGGAGCCCTTCAACGGCTCTTCTCTATCAAGAGATTTGGGGCCAGCACCACATAAGCCAGGTGTGGTGGCGTACACCTATAATCTCAGCACTTGGGAGACTGAGGCAGGAGGATTGTTGTGATTCTGAGGCCAACTTGGGCTACCTAGAGAGTTCAGGACCAGCCTGGGTTACAGAATAAGATCCTGTATCAAAAAAAAAGAAAGAAATTTTTGGGAGCTGGGCCTGTTGGTGCACACCTGTATCCCAACACTCTGGAAAGGTGAGGCAAGAGGATCATAAGTTCAAGCCCAGCCTGGGCAATTTAGTGCCTTAGTAAGAACCTGCCTTAAAATCAAAACTGGAAAATGGGCTGCAGGTGTATGTAGCTCAGTGTGAAGGCCCTGGAATCGATTACCAGTACCGAGAGAGAGATTTTGGGTAATAGGTAAAAGGTAGCAAATACCCATTAGGAAAACTGGGGCTCCCCATGGGGCTGGAGCACAGCAGTTAGAGAACTTGCCTAGCAAACTCAAGACCCTGGGTTCGATTCCCAAGCACCACAGAAACCAGGCATGGTAGTGTACACCTGTAATCCCAACACTCGGGAGACTGAGGCAGGAGGATTGCTGTGAGTTTGAAGCCAGTATGGGCTACATAAGGAGTTCAGGACTAGCCTGGGCTACAGAGCGGGACCCTGTCTGAAAAAGAAAAAAAAAGTTTATGCCCACCAGACCTGGTAGAGTCAGTAGAGTTCTTCTCAAGTAAGATTAGATGGCAGGCCTCCCACATTCAGGATTCTAGGGAAGGAGCCTGTTTGCTGCCCCAGGTGCACCAAAACACTAACCACCAGGACCCTCAGGCAAGACCCTGCTCAACCTCTCCTGAGAGCTCTCTTTTCTTAATAACCCTCTTCTTGCTTTAGAGAAAAAAAAAAAAAAAAAAAAAAAACGCTGATCACCATTCCTTCCCTGGACTTAAGAAAGCACCCAGGTGCGGGGTGCGCCTGGATTCCACCTGTAATCCCAGCATTCCGGAGGCCAAGAAAAGAGAATCATAAATTCAAGCCCAGCCTGGGCAACTTGGCAATTGAGCAAGACCCTGTCTCAAAATAAAACACGGGCTGGGGGTGTAGCTCAGTGTGAAGGCTCTGGGTTCAATCCCTATGCCACAAAAATACACAGACATGCACGCGCACACGTACCCCTTGGTTTAGTGCCATCACCTGATTTACCGCCTCCTCCTCGTGTCAGAAACACAAAATGCACCTGCTACATTATCTCAGGTCTGTAGGAGCACAGCTGCCTCAAAGCTGTGAGCACTAGGAGAGGGGCTGGCTGGGAGGAATCGCTCCATCCCACCCTCTCCACGTCCGCCTGGCTCCGCAGCTTGCTGGGAAATCCCCACGTCTCCGCCTTTTTCATGGAGGCCAGGATAGAGCCTGTGTTCCAGTTCACTATTTTGGAATGGTCAGGCCAGACGGGGCTCAAGTCAACACAACCCCCAACCAGTTGGGCCCTATCTAACCATAGATCTGTGCCTCCCTGGTCTCACAGCACAGGATGCCACCCCAATGTGAGTCAGCAAAATGAGCAAAGCGTGCAGTCAGCGGCTGAGTCCCTCTGACTGTCCTGTTCTAGCTCCCAATCCCCTCCCAGACTGACCATGGGACTCCTCCTTCTTCTGGCCTCCAAGCACCAGACTGCCCTCTGCCCGGCCCCCTTCATTGCCTGGAGCCAGTGCCTCAGGTGAATTCATTCATGGTTCAAACCTCTATTTATTTTGATTTATTTATTGAGAAAGGATCTCACTCTGTACTCCAGTCTGATCCTGAACTCATTATGTAGCTCAAGTTGACCTCAAATTCTTAGCAATTTTCCTGTGTTAGCTTCCCAAGGACTTGGAATTACAGGCATGTGCCGCCACACCCAACTAACTTTTATGTGGTCCTGGAGAATCAACCCCAGGGCCACACGCATGCTGGGCAAGTACTTTAACTGTTGTGTTACACTGTGCCTGCCAGGGCCCAAATCTTTATTCTTAAAGAACGCAAGCCCTTGGGTGTTTCTTTGTCCATGCAGGGTAAAAATCCTTCATTGCTTTCCCCCTGGGCCCGAAGGAATGGAGACATTGCTCCCTCTGCACCCAGCTCGCTCTAGATCCCTTCTGATTCTGCTTTTGTGAAACAGAGAGAAATACAGCTGTTGTACAACACCCCCTAGTTTCTGATACGGAGTTTCCACACCTCAGAATTCCCGGGGTGATAGAGGCATCTCCTGTTCTACTGAGAGGACTCTGGGTGGGGCTCTAGGTTGGAGCTGGTCACTATCAAGACCAAGCTGTGATTGCAGACTCAAAGCTTGAAGCCTCGAGATAAAAGGACTGCAGACTGACTCAGTCATGCCTTCATGATGAATGCCCCATTAGAATCCCTGTGGGGTTCCCAGGGGGCAAACAAATTCAGGTGCCAGGAGGATGGTGTACCCCAACTTTGTGGGGGCAGAACTTCCCATGCTCAGGACCATTCCAGACCTCACTCTAGGTATGTTTTCATCTGGCCACTTGTTTTTATCCTTTATTTATATAATAAAATGCTAAATTGGGCCTGGTGGCGCAGGCCTCGACTGGCTCTTTGAGAACTGAGCAGAAACATCACAAATTTGAGCCTTCGCAAGACCCTGTCTCAAAATTAAAAAAAAAAAAAGTATTGGGAAAGTAGCCCAGGGCAAAGGCTCTGGGTTCAATCCCCAGTACTTCTTCCATACACACACAAAAAAAAGCTGTTTTTTTTTTTAACTGCTAAATGTTAACCAAGTGCTCCCCTGAGCTCCCCGAGCTACTCTAGCAAATTAATCCAAGCCAAGGAATGGGTCGTGGGAACCCTGTTTACAGCTGGTCAGTCAGAAGTAAAATGATAATCTACTGCTAACAATTAGTACCTGAGGTGGTGTGGCCTTGTAGTGCTGAGCACTTCCCTGTGGGAACTGACATTTCCTACACCTAGCCAAAGAAGCCAGCCAGCTGGTGTCACTGGAGACTCACCCCCTTGGCTTGTGATGGCCACTCCCCGTCCCTGGTGTCAGAGCGTTGTGTTGCGGGAAGTAGTCTGGTTTTCTCTGCCTTCAGTTTTATAACACCCCCTTCACTAGTCAGGGCCAACCCTCGAAAGCACATGCCCGTTTTCTCAGCAGCAGTGACAGTCCTGGTGCCCACTGAGGCCGTCATCTTGGTACTTCTTGAGAGAACCAGCTCTCCCCTGAGCACTACTACATAGATGCCACTCCGACCTCCCACCATGGACTCCAGGCCTGGGAGAAACAGCAGCATCCCACATCCAGCCATCAGGAGGCCCTGTGCGATGGGGTGGCTCCAGACCCTATGTCACATAGCAAGGACATGCTGCGGAGAGCCAGCCCTCAGGTGCCTCAGTCCCTGTGCGCTTGATGAAGGAACTACACCTAGGTGGCTGCGCAAAGACACAGGTAGAACTTCGGGGGAAGTAGGTACAGAGAGAGTTACGCCTTCAAGGGAGGAAGTGGGCAGTGGCAGAAGGCATCTGCCCCCAGCGCGAGTGGGGATGCCTTTTGTGTACACACAAGCTACTCCTGAGGTTCAGGGACTGGTGGTGATGATCACTGCCTGTGGGGATTTTCCTCTTTAAGGTTTCTTTGAAGCGGTGAATTTTTTTTTTTTTTAAACAGGGTCTTGCTGTATATTCCAGGCTGGTCCTGAGCTCACTTATGTAGCCCAGGTTGGCCTTGGACTCATGGCAATCCTCCTGCCTCAGCCTTCTAAATACTGGGATTATAGGCATGTGCCACCATGCCCAACTTTTGTAGTGCTGGGGAATCAAACTCACTTATTGCTTGCTAGACAAGCATCTTAACCACTGAGCAACAGCCTCCAGCCCCAAACAGTGGGAACATTTTAAACATGTCTCCCTTGTTCCTTTCAGATGGTGTTTCCTAGGGGGCCTTAAAAGTACAAGAATCGAAATTAGAGCTGGGCCTGGTGGTGCAGGACTGTAATCCTAACCCTCTGGAAGACTGAGGCAAGAGGACTGCAAGTTTCAGCACAGTTTGGGCAATGTAGCAAGACCCTGCCTCGAAATCAAAACTTGAAAATGGGCTGGGGGGGCCAGAAGCACTGCTCAGCAGTGAAAAGCCCATGTCTGGCAAATGTAAGGCCCTGGGTTCAATTTCCTAGTACCACACAGGCTGGGCATGGTGGCATGTGACACATCTGTAGAAAATAAATATAGAAAATAAAGGCCTGTGCCACTGGGCCTGCCTCAAAAAAAAAAAAAATTCTTTAAAAAGGGAGAGATACAGCTCAGTACAAAGGCCCCAGCTCAATCCCCAGTGCCATAAATAAATAAACAATAAATAAATAATAAATAATCTAACTTAGGTCTCAACCCAGATAGGGAGGATCCTTCAAGAATGTTCTCCCTGGGGCTGGAGGAATAGCTCAGCGGTTAAAGTGCTTGCCTATCAAGCACAAGACCCTAAGTTCGATTCCCCTCAGGCATGGCTGTGCATACCTGTAATCCAGCACTCAGGAGGCTGAGGCAGGAGGATTGCAGTAAGTTTGAGGCCAGTCTGGGCTACAGAGTGAAATCCTGGCTCAAAGAAAAAAAAAAAAATGTTCTTTCTGGTATCACTGGCTGTAGACTATGGCACGCAAGAATATCATATGTCTTGCTTTGGAAATGGAGAGCCAGATGGCCAGCTCTCAGAAAAAATGTGCACAATGTGTAACCTTAACATGTTGCTGTGCTCAGTAGCACCACTCTGGGTCTGAGACCTACCAATGCTCACAAATTGACGTCTTTGTTTCTTCACTAAAAACCAGCAATGCACACTATTCAGATCCTGCTCGTTTGTCCCTCAGGCTTGCTGGTATCTTACCATGTGCCTAAAGTGACCCCTGGCACCCGGCAAGCTCACACAGAGGGACGTGGGGAAGCCAGGCCACCTCCTCGTAAGGTTCTCCTGCGGGTAGGCACAATCCGGCCCTCCAAGAAGCGAGCACTGGGTATAATCCAGCCTTTTCCCTACCGCTAGCTGAGCCTCCAGGGCACGGGTTTGCCCACCAGAGGTGACGGCGCCCAAATCCACAGTGTGAGCTCACACAGAGCCTCTATGCCAGCCTCCATGGTCACTCTGCTCCTAGGCCTACTGAGTTAGGTTCTGGACCAACCGGGCATTCGCGTGGGACTCGTTAGCCCCCAGGTCGTCCCCGTGAGAATGTGTTTCCCCTTTGCAAGCAGATGGAACTAACAAAGTATGACTATTATGCAAGTTATACCAGGAGATAAATTATACATATTGCAACAAGGGGACAGAGAATACGTGATAGGTGCAAAATTCTTAAGGGAATTTGTCCTTGTCCCGGGGGCGGGGGGGGGGGGGAGAATGCTGGCTTGCTGTTTGACATTTCTATTAGAAAATTAAAGCTCTTTGTGTCACCAATAAGGGAAGGCAGTCATGCTGGACACCTGCCGATGGCACCTTGCATTGGGAAGAGTCCCAACCTTGGTGTGACCGAAGCGCTCCAAGGGACGAACAGTCCATTGCTGCTTACCTTTGTTAAGTCAGGACTGTAGGGCAGAAACGCGATCTCTTGCTCTCAAATTCATCTCATTGCCATTAGAAAGCCTGGCTTAGCTGCTGAAGTTTGTCCAGGTCCTAAAACAGAGGAAGGGAAGTTGGCCATGCCGCAGGCGACACATGATCATGACGACTGCCGCCCCCGCCCAGCCCCAGAAGTACCCTGGGTACAGTCCTGGTTGGACAGGCAATCTCTCACAAGTTGGACCCATTCTGAGTCCAGTGACCTGTTATCAGTTCTCCACCATCCCTCCTTCCAAGATCCTGCCCTCCTGGAGAGAACACCAGCCACTGCATAGCACTACCTAGGGCCTGACCACAGGCCACCTCTCTTTCTGCATAGCTGGGCCACACTGCATCGCTGCAGCCCTGGGTGGTCCTGTCCCCACCTCAGGAAGGCAGGCTGCAGTGGCGCACAAGCAGCTCCTGGCTGGGGCTGGCTGCTTGCGGTACCATCTGTTCACAGGCTGTGGAGAAGCTCAGAGTTGTCAGAGAAATGACCTCAGAGGCTCATCCTGGGTTGCTTGGCAACCAGCAAGTGGGGACCAGTGGCTCCCTGGCCCTGAGGGGGTCAGTGCCTGAACTCAACTTCCCCTGGGACGAGGGCATAAGGATGAGGTCACCACATAGGTAACACTTCTGTGCAGATTGCATCTCAGTGCAAAAATATCCTCACCCCACCACACCCAGGTCATTCTCACGAAGGGGGACAGCCCCTCTGCCCTGAGGGCCCCAACCTCAGACAGGATTCAGGTGCACAGCGCGGCTGCCTGTGAGTTCCAGTATGTACCCAGGGCTGCTGCAAGGGTCCGCTGGAGCCCCCAGTATGTCACAGGCTAGAGCTTTCCACTCCTGTTCAGCAGTGCCTAGGGACCATGTCTAAGGTGAGGGTCAAGGGAGGAGGGAGTCACCTGCTCCGCAGCTCCCCCGGGCTTGAGGAGGTCCCTGCACTTTGTCCCACCCATGCGCACCCTCTCCCCTGGACGACAGGTGCCGCCGGGCACGCCTGACTTTGTGGCAAGGTCAGGCAGCACTCAGCTGTCATCACACGGTCCCCAGTTGCCACATCAGGCTTTCCATCTCCCCCAGTCCCGCCAGCTCACCAAAAGGCAGAGCTGCCGCTTCTCAAAACCGAAACAGCAGCTGGCTGAGGGGCCTCGGCGCGGCGCTGAACGCCAGGCCCTGAGCTCAGCCCGGCCCCTGCACTGGGCGAGGCCTTGATAAAGTGTAACTGCCATTGTTTGCGCGCGCCCTCTGGGACGCACACCCCAGCAGCCGGGTTGCGGAGGGGACCCCACTTCTGATGCCTCTACTGCTCCGGCTCCAACCTCATCTCAAGGGAGAAGGCAGGGCAAAACTTCTCCCCAGGCGTCTCCCCGGATCTTACCAGACCCTCCTTTTGTCTTATCAACCAGACTACGTCCCACACCTGCCTCCGAAGGAGTAACTGGCAGAGGGAGTGCGACGCCGCAGCTAGCCACACCTGGACAAAGGCTGCGTAGACCATCCTCGGGCGGGTCTCGGCCGCCAAATCCCTACGGGTTTGTCACAGCGCAGGTTTCCGGCCGCAGCCCAGAAGCGTCCCTGAACAGAGCTGCAGGGGGATCATAACCTGCCCTTCTAAGCATGGAAGAGACCCCCGGCTGTAACCCAGGCTCCACATGCAGTCCCACCCTTAAAGAGCGGCGGGGGGAGGGGAGCGTGAACCCCCACGTGGCCGCCAAGGTCCCCGCCAGCTCTCTGGCTCCAGTTCTCAAGGCCTCCCGCGATTCCGTTTCGCCAATTTCTCACAGCTGCGGGCTTTATCTCTGCCCTGGAGTTGACCCAAATGAGGGACAAGCTCGAACCTTTCTCCCTGTTCTGGGAGCGAGAGCGCAGGTGCAAGGCCACAGCCGAGAGGTGGTGTGAGCCGGATTCTATTCACGACACAGCACCCAAGGGGAAGGATCAGAAGACATTCCTCTCCTAAAAGCCCGGGGGCCACCCACGCCGGATTCTCTCGCCCTTCCCTCCCCCTCCCTCCTTCTCCCTCCTCTCCCTGAGCAGCTCGGCTCCCTCTCCTCCCTCCTCTGCGACTGACTCGAGTCCTGCCTGCAGCCAAACCCTGGACTGAGGCGGAGGCTGAGGCAGGGCCAGGAGAGTCGTGGGAATCCTGAGTTGAGAAGCCTGCGGCTGAGCCGCCCGGCCTGGCTCACAAGGTGCCCCTCACCTGCAAAAGCCCCCAAGCCGACTCCTGTCTGCCAAGGCCTGAGGCTGTGCACTGCCAAACACCTGCGTCCTCCAGAGCGTGGGAGTGTCTGGGGACCAGGGCAGACGCTGCCTTTGAGAGCAGCGACTGGGGACTGGGCTTCAGGCCTGAGCTGACCTGGTCTGCCTTTAGCTCTCGGTTGGCTCCTAGAAGAAACTGCAGAGGCTTTCAGTGGGGGTAAAGGGGGGGTGCAGAGAGCCTGGGGTGAGGCCACGGGACCCCTCCAAGAGCCCAGAGGCACCAGTTTTGGGGACAAGAATTCACAAAACTCAAGGAGAGCTTCTTGCTACTGCAGTTAGATTTTACCTTCTCAGGTTCTGTGCAGGTTCTTCGGCAACCCTTCCCAGGGCTCAGGGGGTTGGTGAAAACCCTCCAGGCTGGCTGCTTATTCTGAAATTTGAATTTCCAATGTCCCTTAGAGGAGTCCAGAGGGGGCCTGTTGTTATTCCAAAAAACAGCTTCCTCCTAAGGAGAGTAGATCCTGCTTCAGGAAATAAAAAGCCCTTTTGTTCTCAGGCCCTTGTTGGGTTTGGCCTGGCAAAGGCAGCCTGGCAGGGCAGTGTTTTAGGAGAGGGAGAGCCAGCTACAGTCTAAAGGCCCCACGGGCTTGGAGGTGGCCAGGCTGGGGCTGAGGGGATCCAGGGCAACAGAAGGAAGGTAGGAGGTGGAAGCCAGCTCCTGCGGGTGGGATGCCCCAGGGCCTCTCGCGGCTGCGTGTGGGCCGCTCTGTAACCCAGAAGTCTCCAGTGAGGCTCTGCTCACAGAGCAGCCTTGGGTTCAGGGTGTCTTGGGAGAAGAAACGGCCGCATCCTGCGTGGAAGTCAATTCCAGGGCAGAATTAATGGGAACAGCTGCCAGAATTCAGCAGAGGGGGGAAACCAGAGCCGCACAATGTGAACCTGAGAAACTGCAGAAGGCCTGCAGAGAGTGAGGGGTGGGTTCTGAGCCAGCCTCATTTTAATCCCAGTGGGCTGGCAAATTCCAGAGTTCTACCAGCCAAACAGGTACACGCTACCTCCCTGCTTTCTGGCTAGAAGAAGCCTGTTTTATTCAGGGGAAAAAACAACCTACCTGTCTTACCTACCCAAGGGGGTCTGAAGACTGGTCAGAATTAATTATGTTTGTTCCCTTCAGCTGGTGATTAAGTAGGAGGTAGACATGTGACCCTCTTATGACCAATGAAATGGAGGAGGAGTCTGTGGAGGCTTCTGGGAGGGATTTTTCTCTTCCTTCCCCCAGTGCTGCCTGTGGCAACACAGCTGAGCAGCTTTGGGAAGGGGCGTGGGGAGCCTCCATGGCCAAACCCTCCACTTAAAATGGCTCCGCCACCAATTAACTGTTGTTTCACCAAGTCTCCTAACCTTTCTGTGCCTCAGTTTCCTCCTCTGTAAAATTAGTACTTGTCCCTCCCACATAGGGTCACTCTGTAGGACAAGCATGAGCGAATTTCTCTAGAAACAGCCTGACAATTCTGACACAGGACACAGAATTGCCCTCACTTTATTTTGATCATCACGGACATGGAGTGGGCACCTCTGTAGCCGGCCGTTAGCCATGAAGGAGGATTTGACACAGAAGACCAGAGGGCAGAAAGAAAAAGACAAGTATTGATTCAGACGTGATCTGCCTCAAGATCTCTGAGACTGACTCTTCAGGCAGCTTCCACGTGAATATTCTCTTCCTTTCAACCTAAACATCCTAACCAATTCACACACAAAGTTTGATCCCCAGAAGCCACGCCCCCTAATTCCGGGGACGCCATATGTACTGAGGAGAAGCCATGCCCCCTAATTCCCAGGACGCCATATGTACTGATGAGAATGCATACCCCGGAGGCTGACCAGAGTGACTCTCAGAACACAGTCCTACACGGCTTAATGACGGTGACACAAGCCAAGGAACGCATGGTCTAGGCAACTTAGTCACTGTTCAAATAGTGTGTGCGTGTCACCCACACACCCCGTAGCATCAAAAGACACAGTAAACACATGTAAGGCTGCTTCCTGAGTAACAGGACATGCTGTTTTATGAACTTAGCGATACTGGGAACCCAACCCAAGGCCTTCACACTGAGCTACATCCTCAGCCCATGTATATACATACATATATATATATTTTTTTTTTTTAAACTGATGTTGAGACAGTCTCGCTAAGTCACTAAGTTCACCAGGCTGGGCTTGAACTTGTGATCCTGCTGAGATTCCAGGCCTGTGCCACCAGTCTCAGCGAGAAAAGCCATTTTGAGAAGAGAGAGTTGCCCCACCAGTCCGGAACCTAACTCTAACCTGTGACAAGGAAAAAAAAAGTCTCGTTGGAGCACTGTTTTGTGATTGCTTCCCAACAACATACCTGGAAGAGGCTTACTGCTGTTTGGATGAGTGTCCCTCGAAGGCCTATCTGTTAGACATGGTCCCCAGAGGCTGGAGGAGTGGCACAGCAGTTAAAGGGCTTGTCTTGCAAGTGCAATGACCTGAGTTCAGTTCCCCAGCATCACAAAAACCAGGCGTGGTGGCGCACACCTGTAATCCCAGCACTTGGGAGGCTGAGACAGGAGAATTGCTATGAGTTCAAGGCCAGCCTGGGCTAGAATGACACTCTGCCTCAAAAAATAAATAGATAAAAGAAAGAAAGACTTGGTCCCCAGGGTGGTGTTATTGGGAGGTAGTATAACCTTCGGGAGGTAAGACCTAAAGGGGGTCCTTAGGTCATTGAGAGTTTGCCCCCAAGAGGATTGTAGAATTCTAACCTTGTCCCCTCTCTCTTCCTAGCTCATGACATGTTTTTTCTTTGCTCCATAATATGTTCCTGCAATGGCAGGCCACCCTTGCCAGAGGCCCAAAGTAATGGGGCCACCTGACCTCTAACTGGAAACTCTGGAACTGTGAGCCAAAATAAACTTTTTCTCTTTATAAGGTACTTACCTCTGGTATTTTATTATAGAGTGACACTAACACAAGACTCCAGAACATCAGGTGGAAATAGTGCCATGGAATACTGTTCCGTGATCACTCCTTGTGACCCTTAGTATCAGCTACATGTTGACAAATAAAGCCTCACTCTTTACAGCTGAAAACAGTAGTGATTTATTACTTCTCATGGTTCTACAGGTTGACTGCATTCTTCTGATTTTTCCAGGGCTCACTCGTGCGGCAACATTTAGCCGGAGGAGTAACTGCACCGGGTTGAGCTGGAGCAGCGAGAACAGTTAAGACCACCTTCCCCACGTGTCTTCCATCCTCAAAGATGAAAACTCAACCCAGGCTTCCCCACGTGGTGGTTCCACGAGGGTCTCAAGACAGCAAGCCCCAGAGTACAAGCACTTGC
The DNA here is from genome assembly GCA_004027205.1 of Ctenodactylus gundi. Taxonomy (NCBI): domain Eukaryota; kingdom Metazoa; phylum Chordata; class Mammalia; order Rodentia; family Ctenodactylidae; genus Ctenodactylus; species Ctenodactylus gundi. The sequence goes on from PVKB01003748.1 coordinate 90,748, forward strand.
CGGCCTCTGCGTCATGGTTACTGATGTCCAGCTGGCCTGAGCAAGTCACCAGGCCACACCCAGAGTCAGTGTGGGATGGGCCAACAGGAGGACCAGATGCCAGGAGGCTTGATTCACTGCACCATTGGAGTAACAATCAGCCTCACCCTATTATGCTGGGTGAATTTTGGAAGCTCATTAAGGATAATTAGAAATCCCTGTGCAATGCTCATTAGGCCCATCTGCAGGAGGACTAATCACCCCCTAGGATTAGGGACAATTGAAATTCATTCCTTTATTTGCTTATTCATCACCTAGCTCCAAAAGGAGTTTCAGGTTGTTTATGTAAATATAAGAGTTTTAACTAGGCATGTAGCACACGACTGTGATGCCAGCTACTCCAGAGAACCAGACAGGAAGATGGCAAGTTCAAGGCCAGCCTGGGCAATTTAGTAAGGCCCTATCTCAGAAAGGCTGAGAAAAAAAAAAAAAGAAAAAATAGTACCAAAAGCAAAGGCAAGAACAAAAGTCTGTTTCTGGGAGCTCCTCTGGGCGAGGGCTGTGGGGACACTGGAGAATGCTACGGCAGGGTAGGGGGGACTATGACCTCTCAGGGATTGGGGCACCACCTAAGAAACACTTCTGGAGAGCGGTCCTCAGCCTTGCTATGCAGTACGATCACCCATAGGCAAGTTCAAACACAGATACCCAGGCCTGGTGCCTAGAACCTTTTTTCTTTTTCAGCACTGAAGATTGAACTCGGGGTCTTTGCACTGAGATATATTCTCACACCTTTTATTTTGAAACAGGATGTCTTTATGTTGCTGAATTTCCCAGGCTGTGCTCCAACTTGCTCTTCTCCTGCACTGGCCTCCAGGAGTGCCAGGATTAAAGGCATGTGCCACCATGCCAGGCTCCTAGATCCTGTCTTAACATGATTTCTAGGTGATTATGAAGCAAGCGGTCTTTGGACTTTTTTGTTTTGCTTCGTTTTGGTTTGGTTTTATGGTGCTGGGGTGGAACCGAGAGCCTTCACACCAGGCTGTGTCCCCGCTCGTTTTTTGGGTTTGATTATGAGACAGGGCCTCACTAAGTTGGACTACCTTTTCTTTTTCTTTCTTTTTTTTTTTTTTGACACAGAATCTTGCTCTCTAGTCCAGGCTGGCTTTAAACTCACAATGTAGCTCAGGCTTGCCTCAAATTGACAGCAATCCTCCTGCCTCAGCCTCCTGAGTGCTGGGATTATAAGTGTCCACCACCACTCCTGGCTTATGTGGTACTGGGGACTCGAACCCAGGGCCTTGCTCAGGCAAGGCAAGTGTTTTAACCACTGCACTACACCCCAATTCCTTTTTTGTTTGTTTTGTAGTGTTTTGGATTTTTTGAGACAGGCTTTTGCTGAGTCACTAAATTGCCCAAGCTGGGCTTAAACTTGTGATCCTCCTGCGTCAGCTTCCCAGAGTGCTGGGGATTACAGGCTTGGCTCATACCATCATACCCAGCATCTCAAATAATTCAAGGCTGCATAGAATAAATCTCTTGCTCCCTATATGGCTTCTTCAACAATATTCCCCACTCTGGACCTGTCCCCACCCATATATCACTATGGCTGTGGTTCTGCCTCTTCCCTGACTGCTGCTGATTGGACTAGAGATGTGTAATCAACTTAGCTGAGCCAATCACCTTCTCCTTGCAGGAACTTAGAGCAAAGACAGGTGTCTTTAGTGCCATGTCCAGCTGTGCTCTCCAGTGAAGCTCCAGATGGCCTGCTACCAAAGTCTACTGGAGCGCTCTGGTCCCCACCTTTCCTGGCTCTTGACTCCTCAGCTTCCTTCTGCTAAATTCCATTCATGCAAGATGGGCACAGTGGGGCACACCTATAACTGCAGCACTTGGGAGGCCAAGGCAGGAGGATTACTGCGAGTTTGAGGCCAGCCTGGGCTCGATAATGAGTTCAGGACCAGTCAAGACTACAGAGCAAGATCACGTCTCAAAAAATTTTTTAAAATTCCACTCATGCCTGTAACCCCAGCACTGAGAGAGGCAGAGGCAAGAAGATCACAGATGCCTTGCCTGAGAAACTTAGTGAGACCCTGTCTCAAAATAATAACTTTTTTTTTGAAACAGGGTCTCCCTCTGTAGTCCATGCTGGTCCTGAACTCACTATGGAGCCGAGGCTGGCCTCAAACTCACAGCAATCTTCCTGCCTCAGCATCCCAAGTGCTGGGATTACAGGCATGCACCATCACATCCAGCTAGTAGGTGGTGCATGGGGAATCAAACCCAGGTCCTCATGCTTCCTAGGCAAATGCTCTAACTGCTGTGCTATTCCTCCAGCCCTCAAAATAATGAAATTTTAAAAGCTGGGGATAGAGCTCCATGGCAGAGAGCCCCTGAGTTCTACCCCTGCCACCAAAGTGGGAGGAAAAAGAAAAGAAGGGGAAGAAAGCAGCTACTGCCTGACAATCCTAATTTTTTGAGGGTTAGTCAAGAAGATACATGAAAGCTTTAGAAAGGACCCAAGAGATTCCTAGGGGAAGACAGCAGGGCATCAGCTAGGCCAGGAGTTCCCACCCCAGGGCTACAGACCCGCACTGGCCCGTGGCCTGTTAGGAACCACCGCACAATAGAAAATGAGCAACAGTGAACACAAGAAGCTTCATTTGTATTTACAGCTGTTCTCCATTGCTTGCATTACCACCTGAGATCTACCTCCTGTCAGATAAGTATTAGCTTATTTTCTTCTAGGTTTTCTGTTTTGGTTTGGTTTGTTTGTTTTTGAGACAGGGTCTCACTCTAGTCCAGGCTGGCCTTGAACTCACAGCGATTTTCCTGCCTCGGCCTTCCCAGTGCTGGAATTACAGGCATGTACTACCACACCCAGATAATTAGCTTAGATTCTTACAGGATTGTAAACCCTGCTGTAAGCTGTGCATGCAAGAGGCCTAGGTTGTGCTAACTTATGAGAATCTAATGCCTGACGGTCTGAGGTGGAGCTGAGGGGGCGATGTCCTCCCCCATCCCCTGTCCAGGGAAAAATGGTCTTCCAGAAATCAGTCCTAATTACAAAAAGGTTGGGAACCACTGAGTTGGGTGACCTTCAATATGATAATAATATGATTCTTTGTGTGTGTGTGAGTGTGTGTGTGTGTGTGTGTGTGTGTGTGTGTGTGTGTGAGTGTGTGTGTGTGTGTGTGTGGTGGGGCTCCATGTCTTGGACTGACCTTGTAATCTGGTAAAGAATAGAGACAATATATAAAAATCAGATCCTGGGATCCTCACTCAAGCCCCCCCCCACCTCTCCTCAAAAGCTTTGCTTTCTCACTAAAACCTTCATGCCCCCCCGAAAAGGAAAACAAAACAAAAACAGATCCTACTGCAAATGATTCTTTTGTATAACCATGCAAAGCAACGTTGTCCAGAGAATATAAATACCTACAAGGTTAAATGCTCATCAAAAATTGCTTCAGCATCTTCCCGTTTCCTTCTTGGTTACTGAGTTCAAGAAAATATTAGATGTGTGTTCATTTTAGAACTTTGTTTGAGGGCTGGTAACATAGCTCATAGTTAAAACACCTGCCCAGCAAGCCCAAGGCCCTGGATTTGATTTTCCAGCAGCACATAAGTCGGGGATTGTCACTTACGCCTATAATCCCAGCACTCGGCAGGCTGGGTCAGGAGGATTGCCATGAATTTGAGGCAGCCTGGCTATATACGGAGTTCAAAACCAGCCTGGACTACAGAGCGAGACCCTGTCTCAAAATTTTAATTAAATTCGTATGAGAGTCAAGGTTTTACCTTGCTTACTCCACCAGGCCTGTGATCCCTGAGGAATCCATAGAGTCTAGCACACCTTTTTACCTCTCTGCTTGTTTAGTGAGACCAGAAATTGCATCCTCTAGGTCCTCCCTGTCCCCAGACACCCTGTGGAGGAGGTGATGTCATCTGCCAGCTCCTGAGGGCCAGGATCAGGCCTGGTCTTGCCAGATGCGGAGCTCGGTCTGTGCTGCCAAGTGAATTTATGAAGACGCTGACAATGAACCACACCTCACTAGAGCCTGGCGCACAGGAGGGTGATTCGTGCACCTAGCGTAACACGTCTGGGCCTTGGGTTCTGCCTTAAACATCCAGATGGGCAGGCGGGCTTAGGGAACCCCGCCATGTTTCCCATTACCCTCTTTTGGTTTCTATTCCCACCTCTCATCCCTTCCGCAGAATGCTGAGAACAGGAACCAGGTCATTTCCTGTGGCTCCCCCTGCTGGAAGGCCCATGAGAAGTCCGTGTGCCTGGCTCCTCAGTGTGCTGGAAGGGGAAACGGCCTGGAGCAGCAGGAACAAGGAACAAGGCCTGCTCAGCAGAAGACGTGGGCCGCAGGCAGCACCAGGAGCACCAGGGGGGGTTACTTGAACAAGGACAGGGTCCCAGGCCTGGGGTATAGGCCTGCAATCCTGTGAGGCTGAGGCAGGAGGATCGCAAGCGTGAGTCCAGCCTAGCCAAGCAACTAACGACTCAGTGAGGCCCTGTGTCAAAACCAAAAATAAAAATAGATTGGACGCTGCAGCGTGTGGAGGCCCTGGGTTGGATCCCCAGGGCCACCACCAAAAAAATAAATAAATAAAAGGAAAGAGAAATCCGAAGAGACAAACAAACCGAAGGGAGCGAGAGAGGCTGGAGTTCAAGCAGATCCACGTCCCGGCGCCAGCAGGAGCCGTCAGCAGCCAAAGGACGCTACCTGCTCCTCTGGCCTCTAAGCTCCTCAATACTCTTAGCTGTTTTCCCACCGCAGAGTCTCGCATAAGTGGTATTCGAGCGCCACCGCGTGGTCGTGTGTGGAACTGCATGCCCAGGCTGAGCGGTCCCAGGGCGGAGGGAGCTAAACCCGGCTCCAGTCCTGCTGTCCTGAGCGCTCCGGTTGCCGCCACCGGTCCCTCCCACCCCTCTCTGCTGGGACCACTTGGAGGCAAGCGCTCCGCTGCTGGCGCCAGCACCATCTTCCTTCTTTTCCATTTATTGAGACCTAAGTCAGGCGCTGTGCTCAGCCCTTTGTGGACCTTGAGCATGGTTATCTATTGGGGGAGTCTTGTAAAGGCAGTAATGCTTAATACCGCTTTACAGGTGAAGAAAGCGAAGTACAGGGACACGAGGGGGTTTGCCAAGCCCATGGTTCAAGGAAGAAGTGGAAAAAAAATTTTTGTGACAGGGTTTCTCTCTAGCCCAGGCTGGTCCTGAACTCACTATGAAGCCCAGGCTGGCCTTGGATTCGGGACAATCCTCCTGCCTCAGCCTCTTGAGTGCTGGGATTACAGGTGTGTGCCACCATGCCCACCTTATGTGGTGCTGGGGGATCGAACACAGGACCTTGTGCTTGCTAGGCAAGTGCTTTAACCATTCCTCCAGACATTCCCCCACCCCCCAGAAAAAATTCTTAAAGATGAGAAGGGGGAAATTGTTTGACATTTTGGATCTGAAATGTCCCCTGAAAGTCTCATGTATTTGGATATTATGAATTATCTGTGGAGGTATGTGCTGTTAGGAAACTGGGGCCTGGTCTGGAGGGGTGTATGGTCAAAGACAGGCATGTGGCAAATTATAGATTACAGGCGTATGGATTAGATTACAGATGTGTGGCAGATTACAGATTACAGGCGTGTTGTATCTTTGGGGCTAAACCCAAAAGGGCGGAATACTGAAGCTGCACCCGGGGAGTGAGGGGACAGATCACTGGGCCGGGACCTGGAAGGATGTGTGGCACTGCCTTCCTTGCTCCAGGACTTGGCTTCCTGTTTGTGGGGCAGGAGGAGCTGCCTCCACCACCACCTCTGCCATGTTTTCAACAGGTGCCAGCCCCCCCATAAAGGGACAGTGACCCTCTGAAAGTACAAGCTAAAATAGATCTTCCCCCCTAAGATTGTAGATGCCGGGTATTTTGTTACAGAAAGGAAAAAAAAAATAACTAAGACATCTCTGAATAGAGAACAGAAGATATGGTAGAACCAGCCATGAGAAGCTCCGAGGGAAGAGTGTCTCAGGCAGAGGTGACAGTGCAAAGGCCCGGGGGCAGGAAGTGAAGACAGAAAGGGATCTAGATGAGGGGAAATGAGTCAGAAAAGTAAAGAAAAGAGGGGGCCAGATGGACAAAGTCCTCGTGGGACTCTGGACGCCCAAAAGGGGATGTGACACGCGGTGACAGATACACAATGGGAGAAAGACACAGAACCGCTCATCAGGGAACTCTAAATTTGTGTCTCATTACCCAACCACACCTCCTGCAGTACACTATGAATTAATTTTTTCTATAAATCCTATAATTATCTTGTGAATAACACAATTACATTGCACCGCATTTTTGCATTTTGTGTTAAAAGCATTCATTTGTTAAACGTAAACATTTAAAATGTACCATGTTTGCTGCAATTTTTTAAATTTTTTATTCAATATACTGGAAGCCTTAAAATTAGAAGCAGTAGGGCCTTTTCTCCACCTCCAGGAGCCGGGCATAGGGGGCAGAGCCACAGTCACACTCACAAACACACACTCACTCCGTCTCCCACCCTCACATTCCCGGTCACACTCACCCTTGATGCCCAGGCAAAACCCAGCGCAGGGAGGCACAGTCCTTTTCCCGTCAAATGGGCAGGGGTTCCTGTGTTCATGTGTTCATTTTACAGGCATGTTAACTGAGGCTCTGAGTGGTGCCGGGAGTGGGGAGCTGGAAGACACAGACCGGAATGGGGGAAATTCAAGAGCTAAGAGAGAAGAGAGCGGGGCTAGAGCTGCGGCCCATGGTAGAGCTTACCAAAGCCCTGTGAGCCCCTGGGTTTGATCCACTACAAAAATCCGAATAAAAGAAAGGCGAGAGTCAGTGTTAAGTCTGTCATGGGACAGGAGCTCGGATGGACCGGGACCCTTTCCCGCTATTTATTTATCTTGGGTGGGGTAAGGAAGCTCCTGATGCCCATGACAAAGCTTGCCATGGGGTTAATGACAGTCCTTGCCTGCACTCGTGATGTTGTTGTGCGGGTTACAGGAGGCAGCGTGGCGACACCAACACCTCACCGGCCTCCGGGTCTGCAGTTAGTGCCAGGCGGGGCGCCCTCTGCCCGGCCCTCTCCAGCAGCCCTGACTCAGTTTGCCAAGGGCTTTCAGTCCTCACCCTTCCCCACCCTGCGGCACTTCCCGGGCACTTCCCAGAACCCCGGGCACAGGCAAGTGCTGTGGCTTGGATCTAGGTGTCCCCCAGAGCCTCATGTGTGTGGAACCGTGTGCTATCAGCAGGTGCATTCTGGCGGGACGGGGCGCATGCTTGGGAAGTAACGTGTACATTATTTGACACTGGGGGCCGGGCGTCCAGGCCGGAAACTTCACAGTAAAGGAAGAAGGAACCTTGTTGCAGGTTCCTTCCAGGCGGGCAGCGCTGGCCTGGCTCGGTTTCTGTCTCCCTTGGCTTCTGTCTGCCGCGGGGTGAGTGGCTTTCCAGCCCCTGACACGCACATCCAGCACTGCCGGCTGCCCCACGATTGCACTGTGCGAGACCTTCTGAACCTGGGAGCGACGGAAACCCTTCCACCCTCGAGAGCGCGTGTGGAGGTTCTAGCAGGGGCGCAGCTGCTCCTGCAGCCTTGACCGCGGCCCGGCCTGCGCTACCCGGGACCCGGGAAGGTTGTCCTTCCTCTTAAACCCAGCCCACAGCTTCCGGAGGGACACGGTGAGGGAGGAAGGGGACACCCGCCAAGCCAGCCAGATCCGCCAAATCAACCCTGGCGATCAAGGGGTATTTTTCACAGCAACAAATAAGTAGCCGAGACAGCAGGCTCTGCCCTTGTGCCAGAGAACTGGCAGGCCGGGTCGCTGACCACACACACACACACACACACACACACACACACACACACACACACACGGATAGATGCTGGAGAAGGGCTAGGAGAGAAAACCGGAGCGGGCCGGGAGAGAGGGTTCCAGAGGCCCCAATTTAATCTCAGCAAACTCGCCCAGCAGCCAAGGAGCACCCTGGTTCCACTGCCTCTGTGAGGCCCTGACACTCGGCACAGGGCAGGCACCTGCCCAAGGACACCAGTGACAGACGCGAGGAACCAGGAGGCCAGCACATCAGCGGACCCCTTCTCCTGTGTAAGCTGGACAGGGAAGGGGCCCCTGCCAGCGCTCTGCCACACCCTGGAGCCATGCCTGCAGGAACTGCGGGAACAGCAAGCCTGCCTCAAAGCTGGGTCCCCTCCATATCTCTCTGTGTGTCTCTTGGGAGCTGGGGGGCTGCCTCAGACTCCAGGGGATGGAAGAGCCGGGTGCACCACTCCTCCCCCCCTCTCCCCAGCACAAGCCTGGCACCTGCACCTACCTTTTGGGAATAGCTATTCTAAAGCTGGCCTCCAGGGGACAAGACTGTGTGTGTATGGGTGGGAGAGGGGAGAGTTACTCCCCAGGGAGGCTATGCCAGCCTCGCCTAGCAGCTAGAGCAACGTGGCTGGAGGTGAGCCTGGCTCCAAGCCCTTGTATGGTAATGACCTCAGAGCCCCAGCCCGTGAGCTCTGTTTCGCCACTTGCAAAACCTTTACACACTTCTATGTCCCTGGATCCTGTTAAACCCTGGCCGGAGGGAAAAGGCATTGGGCTGGGAAAATGGAGTCTCCATATGGGCCATAGCTTTCGTTTAGTTATTCAACACACATTCATGAAGTGTCTATGGAATACCACATAAAAGGCTAAGCAAAACCAGACGGGACGAGGTCCCTCCTAGTGAGAAGACAGAGAGACCAGGTAGCTGTCACAGAGGTGTGCAGCGGGTCTCACCGAGGAAGGGCCCACACCAGCCAAGGTGAACTTCCTACTTGCTCCCCCTTGGAGCTCACCGTGGGCTCAGTGTATACTGCAAGTAATGGGAGCTAACCTGGTGGCACAGGCCTGTACCTCCAGCACTCTGGGAGGCTGAGGTGGGGGGATCACAGGTTTGAGTCCAACCTGGGCCACTTAGGACTTGGTGAGACCCTGTCTCAGAATCAAAACTAAAAAGTGGGCTGGAGCTGGAGCTTGGTGCCCGGGCCCTTCCCTAGCACTGCATACATACATACGCACATACAACCAATGGGAGGCTTGCTTGGGCTTACCCTGGGGAGTGGCTGGTTCACCCCGGAGGCCACTGTGGAGGAGAAGAGTTTGGCAGGGGCAAGACGGGACAGAAAGGCCTCAGAAGGCTGTGGTGGTCCAGACGCCAGAGGATGCACTGCTGTGGAAACGGAGACGGGAGGCAGTGAGTCAGCCCTCAGGGAATGTCTCACGGGTGCCAAGCGCCCACTGGGTAGCTGTCTCAGGGACTGGACCCCAGCTCCCCCAAATAGCAGCCGGAGATGCCCACCCAGGGGGCGGCAGCAGAAACTATGCAGAGGCCTCGGTCTGACCCCCAGGGAGCTGTCAGACTGAAATGGCCGCCCCAGGGGACTTAGCTGAAGCACGCAAGGATTGAAGGATCTGAACACCTGCAAAACTTGAACTCATGGCAAAGTGGGGGAATTCAGGATGTTTCCTTGTGTCCAGAAATCCACCTAGTGAGCCTGTATGGGCCAGGTCCCCAGCTAAGATAGAAGACAAGATGGGGAGAGAGGATGTGGGCATGGGTGTACCACAGCTGTGGTGTCACCGAGATGCCCAGGCTGCAGGCCAGCAGCAGCGTCCTAAAGCAATCTCACACCCAGGGGGCCTGCAGTGGGGGACAACCGGGGACAGGAGAATGAGAAGTGGGGTGCAGGGCCGGGGCTGGAAAGCCTGGGGGTGCTGATGAGGGGCCAGAGGGCCAGAGAGAGTCCCAGGTCCTGGTGCTCAGGAGCAGGGAGGAAGGGATGGCCTCTGCCCCTGAAGTCCACCCCAGCTCTGGTGACCAGAACCCCCCTTTCAGCTCTCTGAGATCCTGGACTCAAATCCTCCCCCATCTCCTGAGGTCCCTCACCAGTTCCCGCAGGGAAAGCTCCTCCCTCCCTGCTGCTTCTGCCCCAGTTCACCTCTGGCAACAGGAAGGACTTCCTGACAGGGAGGATGGAGGCCTAGGGAAGGTGAACAGGGGCACTTCCGTCCCCAGACAAGGGGCTGCATGCCAGCCGGAAAGAACAGAGTCCCCTCCCACCTGGGTGGGGCAGAGAGGGAGGCGCTTGCCACCAGCAGATACTAAGATTGAGAGCTGAGTCTGCACCTGGAATCCTGTGTTAAAATCCCAGATTCATCCCCAGCTGGCTGTATACCCTTGTGTAAATGACTGAACCCCTCTGTGCCTCAGTTTTCTCGCCTATAAAATGGACATAATAGTAGTATCTGTTTCATAGGATTTCTGTGAGGCTTAAACATATGAGCTAAAATCTGTAAAGTACTCAGAACTCTGCATAACATAAATTGAGCACTACATAAATATTTGACCAGGACTGGAAGAGTAGCACAGTGGCTAGAGCGCTTGCCAAGACCCTGGGTTCAATCCCCCAGCACCATATAAACTGGGCATGGTAGAGCATGCCTGTAATCCTAGCACTTGGGAGGCTGAGGCAGGAGGATTGCCACGAGTTCAAAGCTAGCTTGGGCTACCTCGTGATTCAAGACCAGCCTGGACTACAAAGCAAGAGTCTGTCTCAAAACAAATAAATAAATTTAATTTAATTTAATAAATATTTAACCGAAGAAAGAGAAAATATTAGCAGCTTCCATGTGAGAGCCTCCTGGGCACTAACACTATGCCAGCTTCTCTACATTCCCTCACTTTCTCCATTACCCTGTGCTGGGCATGGTGATGCAGGCCTGTAATTCTAGCACTCTGGGAGCCTGAGGCAGCAGGATTGCAAATTGAAATCCAACAGGAGTAAGTTAACGACTTAGCGAGACTCTGTCTCAGATTCAAAAATAAAAATAAGCAGGGAATGTAGCTCAGTATGAAGGCTATGGACTATCAGTAGATTCCACTACCACAGGAAAAAATAAAAATTTTAAATTTAAAAAAAGGAGAGCTGGGGATGTAGATCAGTGCAAAGGCTCTGGGTTCAATGCCAAGTACCACAGAAATTTTTTAAAAAATTACTTTGTAAGATACCACCTTGAGTTTCCCCTTCCAGAAGAAGAAACTGGCTCAGAGAGGTGAAGTTACTTAAGACTATGGTTTAGATCTGGACTGGTCCCCAAAGCTTCATGTTTAGAAGGTGATTCAATTATGGAAGTTAACCCATTGAGTTCCGGTGCTGTGGGGAGGTGGACTTGGGTCAGAAGGGGGCGGGTCACGGGGCTTGGCCTGGAAGGATATCTGCTAGCTCTGCCCTACTCACAGTGTAGCCCAGGCTGGCCTCTAAGTCACAGCAATCCTCCTGCCTCAGACTCTCAAATGCAAGGATTATGGGCATGCACCCCCATGCCCGGTTTATATGGTGCTGGGGGATGGAACCCAGGGCCTTGGCAAGCGCTCTAGCCACTGTGCTATTCCTCCAGGCCAGTCAAATATTTATATAATGCTCAATTTGTGCTAGGCACTGTTGTGAGCACCACAGATTTTAGCTCATGCTCTTAAACCTCATAGGAATCTTGTGAAGTGGGTACTACTATTGTGTCCATTTTATAGGTGAGGAAACTGAGGCACAGAGGGGTTAAGCCATTTACACAATGTTATACAACCAGCCGGTGATGAAGCTGGGATAAAACATGTCTGCCATCCCTTGAGCAGCTTTTCTCTGGCTGGGCCTCTGCCATGTGCTTTCACCACTGCAGGCTGTCCATGAATGGACTGAGACCTTCGGATACTGAGCTAAAATAAAGCTTTCTTCCCTTAAATTGTGGGTGTTGGGTACTGTGACTGAGCAACGAAAAAGTAACTATGACACTTGCTGACTCTACAAACACTCTTAACTATCATGCGGTATTGCTTTCCTCCAGGACAAAAGCATAGCATGGATGAAGCAGAAGAGTGACCAGATGACCTCCCAGAAGCTCTGAGACCTTTGCAGCCACATTCACTGCCATAGAGCCCTCTACCAACCTCCCCAGCCTCATCAGAGCCTACAAAGACTCCCCGCTCATCCCAGGAAGACTTCCTGCTCGTCCTAGGAACACTTCCTGCTCGTCCTAGGATCACTTCCTGCTCACACAGGGTAACTAGCAGGGTAACTAGCTCAGGGCTGCAATCATTTCATTAAGTAATAACTTGTGCAGCACTAAGGCAAGGAAGTGACCTCATCACCATCTGGATACCACCCACTGCTGGGGAGGGACATAATGGCTCTAATCATGACAGTAGTGGTAGTGACGCTGACGGTGATGCTGTGGAGTGGTGGAAGAGGTGACGGCTTTGTGAGATCGTAATGTTGGTGAAGGAGGTGGCAGGACTGGTAATGTTATTTTGGTGCATTTACATATTACGTCTTGATCATTTTTACTTCCTTCCCCATTCCCATCCCCTTAACACCCCCATCCCCTTTCCTTCTCCCTAAAGTCTATCTTCTTACTTTCTTCCATCTCTTTTACTTTGCCCTGTAACTTTTTTTTTTATGATTTGTTTTCTCATATTAGAGAAACCATGTGATAGTTAACCTTCTGCATCTGATTCATTTCCCTAAGCATGATGGTCTCAAGGTGCATCCATTTTCCTACAAATGATTCAGATTTAGCTTTCTTTATGGTAAAGTTGTACTCCACTATATAAATATACCACTTTATTTTTTCGAGGCATGGTCTTGTTCTGTTGACCAGGCTGGTCCTGAACTGACTATGTAGTCCAGGCTGGTCTTGAAATCATGGCAGTCCTCCTGCCACAACCTCCCAAGTGCTAGGATTACAAGTGTGTACCACCACATCCAGTTTATGTGGTGCTGGAGAATCGAACCCAGAGCCTTGTGCTTGTGAAGCAAGTGCTATTTAGTGGCCGAACTATATTCCTCTAGGCCACCTTTTTGAGTTAGGGTCTTTCTCTGTAGTCTAGGCTGGTCTGAACTCACTATGGAGTCCAGGCTGGCCTCGGACTCATGGTAATCCTCTTGCCTCAGCCTCCCAAGTGCTGGAATTACAGGTGTAGGCCACCACACGCAGCTTTATATGATGCTAAGGAATCAAACTCAGGGCCTTGCGCTTGCACGGCAAGTACTTTAAACACTGTGCCATTCCTCCAGCCCCCATTTTCAGTTTTTTGAGGAATATCCATACTGCTTTCCATAATGGTTGCACCAGTTTCCAGCCCCACCAACAGTGTGCAAGGACTTCTTTTCCCCACAGCCTCACCAGCATTTAGGGCTGGTAATGACTTGCCAAGGGTCCTGATGACAGTTAACAGTGGTGGCAGATCCTAGCCTTCGTGGAACAGAGACAAGGTAGTGATGTTGTGGGGCAGGTGCTGTGGTCCAGTGCTCTCAACCACCATTTGTCCCCCTAGCTGGGGAAGTGGATAGCTTCCCTCACGGAAGTCACAATCTGGTAGGGAAGACAGCAAAACAAATACCGTGTGAGTGGCCAGGCTTGAAAGCACACACCTGTAGTCCCAGCACTTGGAAGGACGAAGCAGGAGGATCACCTGAGCCCAAGATTTTGAGTTTCCATCTCAAAAAAAAAAAAGAAAGAAAAGAAAAGAAAAGAAAAGAAAATGGAAGGAGGATGGGGGTATAATTCAGTGGCAGAGATCCTCCTAGGTTCTGTTCTTGGCACACCCCACCCCCCAAAGAAAGAAAGTTAAGAGGTTCTGAAGGTGTCTGTGCAGATGGGACTGGCGCTGGGCGGGCAGTAGAGGGGTGCAGTAGAGAGACACTGGACTGGGAAGCCCATATAGAAAGGTGGCCAGGGAAGTCCTCTTTGACCCTGGGCTGTAAGGATGAGGAAGCAGGCAGAGAATGGAGGACAAGGGACTGAGGGCATAGCTCAGCAATTTAAGCCCTCGTATAATGAGCTCAAGGCTGTGGGTTCAACTCCCCAACGTTACATAAACTGGGTGGGGTGGTACACGCCTGTAATCCCAGAACTCAGGAAGCTAAGGAAGGAGGATTGCCCTGAGTTGGAGACCAGCCTGGGCTACATAGTGAGCTCAGGACCACCCGGAGCTGTAGAGTAAAACTCAGTCTCAAAAAAGAAAAAAAGGATGGAGCGCACGTGTGGGCTCTATAGTCCCTGAGATAGGAACAAGCTTGCTGTGTTTGCAGAATGCAACTGTGGCGGGGCTGTGGCCAGAGTATAAGGGGAGGGTGGGGAAGAGGGAGGGGTAAAATCAGCCACAGAAAGAACTGGTGTTTCATTTCCATTGACAGGAAGCCACTACAGGCTGTTCTTTGGTAAGAGGCGGGACTCATCCTCAGCAAAGACTCAGAAGAAGATGGGCAAGTATGGGAGGGGACAGAGATTCAGGAGTGGTGAGCTGCAGGCATTCTGCTTGTGAGCTACTGTCTCCTTGGTGTGGCATGAAGCCAAGCTGCCTAGAACAGCACAGGAAAAAGGCAGGTGTGGCTCAGGTCACATCAGGTTTCCAGTGTTCCAGATGGTGCCGAGATAGGGCCACAAGGAACCCAGGCCCCAAACCATCTAGTACTCCTGAGCACCTGGCCAAGGGACAGAGCACTTCTTTGACTGGTCCCTCCCCTGTCATTGAGAGAAAAAAAAAAAACTGTAATTGAAATATCAGCCGTCACAACTGCAATGTCAACCAACGTCACAATCATGACTGAAGTCTTCTTCAAAAGAACAGGCACAAGGATAGGATAGAAAGGCTTGGGGGGACCTGACCTGAGGAGTTAGGACTCCAGGTCCTTGCAAGTCCTGCTCTGGCCTGAGGTTATGATGGGGAATGAGTGGCTAGACACTGGCCATGGTTGGAGGGGTCCCATTACTTTTCCCAGTTAGCCTCCTTCCCAGCATGCTTGTCTCTGGACAAAGCCCCAGGACCAGGAGAGAATCTGCCCCACCCACCTGCCCCTAGACAGCTGGCGTGGTAAGACTTGCTCTGTAAGCACCACAGCCCTGAGCAGAAACATGGGAGGAAGAGACCACATCCTCAGAGTGCAGGCGAGTAAGTTGTATAAGAGACGTGTGTGAGGTTCACCTGCCTACAAGCCCTACTCAATGGTAGCCACAGGCCCTGGGACGTCACCTCACCCACAGCCTCCATGCTAGCCCAGGAGCCCAAGGCGGTGGGCTACTAGCCAGTTGCCTGACTCACCTCTTGAGCTGGGTCTGTCCTGGGAGGGACCAAGAGCTGATTCTCCCTGTTCCTTGCTCATAAAATGACCCTGAGCCCAGTGACAAAACTCTCTGCTCAGACCAAGGCAGAGCCCCATGTGTTCAGGGTTAGGGCTCGATGAGAGCGAAGAACCGCAGGCAGCCTCCATCTGAGTTTGACACAGGCCCCAGCTCGATCGACCTTGGACTTGCAACCAGGCCTGGCCTGTGAGCCCAAACAGGCCCCAGTGTGGCTGGCTCCGAGTGCCTCTGTGGTCAGGGCTTCAGCCTTTCACCTGGGAAGCCAATGAAAAATAAACCCCTATCATCTCATCTTCCTCTTGCTTAAGCGATGTATCTTTGTAACTTTGGGCAAAGTATAAGCTGGGTGTGGAGACACCTCCCAACACTCTAGAAAGTTGACACAGGTGCATTGTAAGATTAGGCCTAGCCTGAGTGACTTAGCCAGACCCTGTCTCAAAACTTTAAAAAAAAAAAAAAAAAAAAAAGGCTATTGTCTGGACCTGTGGCACAAGTCTGTAATCCCAGGACTCTGGGAGGCTAAGGAGCACAAGTTAGAGCACAGCCTCAGCAATTCAGCAAGCTGGCAAGATCTTGTCTCAAAATAAAAAAAAATAAAAAGGACCAGGGATGTGGCAGAGTGCAATAGTCCCTGGCGCACACACACACACACACACAAGGCTATGAGGGCTGGGGCCTAGCTCAGCAATTTGAGTGCTTGCTTAGCAAGCACAATGCCCTAGGTTCAATTTCCCAGCACCACATAAACAAGGCATGGTGGTACACACCTGTAATCCCAGCACCGGGGAGGCTGAGGCAGGAGAGCTGCCATGTGTTCAAGGCCAGCTTGGACTACCTAGTGAGTTCAAGACCAGTCTGGACTACCAAGTGAAACAATATCTCAAAAAAAAAAAAAAAAAAAAAAAAAAAAAAAAAAAAAAAAAAAAAAAAAAAAAAAAAAAGCAAAAGAACAACAAAAAAGGCAGTAACTCAGGGGAAAGAAAGAAAAAAGGGTCTGCAAGTATTTGTCTGAGGCAATAATCTCCTTCCCTCCCCTGCCAGACTCCCACCTTGCCCTAAACTCCCCTTCCTACTGCACTCACACCAGCCCCAGGACCCCCCAAGACTTTACCTGAAAGCCAAAGGAGCGGGAGGGGGAGCAGTCAGAAAGGACCTGCCTGTGAACTCAGGAAAGGCCCTTCCCTTCTCTGGGCTGGGGTCTCTCCCATTTTGGGGCTCTGATACCCAAAGTTAGGGATCCTGATGGAATCCTGCACTGCCAGGGTTTCGCTTCCTGAATCATGCAGGCCCAGGGACACCCCGGAAGTGTCTCCTGAAACACTTCAGGCCTACCAGGCTCAAGTCCTGGACGGTCCTGCTAGCTCTGGTACCTTTGTGCTAGTGACTTGGCCTAACTGGACCTCATCTGTGTCATCTGTCAAATGACAGTAATACCAAGTGTGTGAGGATGCAATGTGACGGCGGCAAGAAGAGCACCTTCTAAACTGTGGAGTGCAGTGCCTGCAGCAGGGAAGGGCAGCTGGCAGGGAAAACGAGGGTGCAGGACCGGCGGAGTGGGGGCGGCGAGAAGAGAAGCAAGGGAATCACGGCATCTGAGATTTACTGACCCGAGCTGGGGCAGGGAGGAGGGCGGGGGTGGAGCTGGGCTGGGCCCGCCCCGTGTGACGTCACCACGACGGGCGGGGCCTCCTTCCCTCCCCCGCGGCCGGTGCCTGCTGCTCCTCCCGTGGGAACTGCTGTCTCGGCAGCGGCGCCCAGCCGTACGGCTGCCCGGAATGAGGCTGGGCACCAGGGCGGGCCCGGGACGGGGCTGCCCTTCGCTGGGAGCGGGGGAGGGGACCGCCCCGGGCGGAGGCCCCCGGGACCTGGAAGCCCCGGGCCGCCCCGCCGCCGAGTCTGCGGCCGGGCTCCTCCCGCGCCCGCTGCCGGCGGCCCTACCCGCGACTCCGCTGCCGCCCGGCCTGCTGGCTCAGCCTTTGCGTTGTAATGAGATCCTCAGGTGACTCTTGGGCACGAATTTGGCAAGCGCGGATCTGCAAAAGTCTGACTGCGCGCTTACAGGTTAAAAAGAGAAGGCCAGACGATATAGATTGCGTCCCTTTTTCCTTACATTTCAGTTACAGCGATTTTTTTTTCAAAATGAAGAGTGTGTAAATAGGACCCATTACCTATGAATTGCATCCTATTACAGGAAAGCCGCATTGCACGGGATTTATAACAGGAGGCTTGGGGTGGCCAGGGCTAGGAACCCACTGATGCGTACCCACTCCTGCTTTTAGTTCCCAGTGTAGTCCAAGAGCAAGCCTGGGGCAGGTGGGTGCAGGGACCTCCCAAATACAGTGCTGGGATTGCAGGAGTCTCCAGGCCAACAAATACTAATAACAAAAACAGGTAAAAATGTCTACCTCTTGGAGCTTCTGTTTCAAGGAGAAAAGAGGCAATAAATTGATACAAGCCAGGTATGGCACACACCTGTAATCCCAGCACTCTGGGAGTCTGAGACACAGGAGAATTCAAACCCAAGACCAGTCTCCAGCTCAAAAACAATTTTTTAAAAGGGTCTGGGGATTGGGGCTGGGGGCATAGTATAGTGGTTAAAGCACTTGTCTAACAATCCCAAAGCCCTCAGTTTGACCCCCTCACACCGTATAAACTGGGCATAGTGGCACATGTCTTTAATCCCAGCATCCTGGAGGCTGAGGCAGGAGGGTTACCATGTGTTCAAGGCCAGCCTAGGCTACACAGTGAATTCAGGACTAGCCTGGACTACAGAGTAAGACCCTGGCTCAAAAAAAGGGGGACCTGGAGATGTAACTTAGTGTAAAGTCCCTGGGTTCAATCCCTAGTGGCAATCAATCAGTTAACGGTCTATAATGGAACATGGTACAGGTGTACCATATATAATGGTATGTGGATGCTATGAGGGAAAGTGGAAAACAGGGTGCCTGGTGTGGAGAGGACAGTTACCATTCTAACTGGATATCAGAAAAGCCCTCACTGATAGCTGGGTCTGGTGGCACAGACCTGTAATCCTGGCACTCTGAGAGACTAAGGCAGGAGGATCACCAATTCTAGCCCAGACTGGGCAATTTAGCAAGATCTTGTCTCAAATTTAAAAATATAAATGGGCTGGGGACATAGCTTATTGTGAAGGCCTCAGGCTCTATCTGCAGTACCACAAAATAAATGAATGGGGCTGGAGGAATAGCTCAGTGGTTAAGTGCTTGCCTTGCAAGCTCAAGGCTGTGCGTTCGATTCCCCAGCACCACATAAGCTGGGTGTTGTGTGGCACACCTATAATCCTACCACTCAGTAGACTGAGGCAGGAGAATTGCCATGAGATCAAGACCAGCCTGGGCTATATAGTGAACTCAGGACCAGACTGGACTACACAGCAAGACCTGTCTCAAAAAAAAAAGAAAGAAAGTATATATATATACATACACATACATACAAATAAATACATAATCAAACTGGCTCGCTGGGTTGAAAGCAGCCATAGGAGATAAGCCATAGGAGATAAGCATAGTCGCAGGGCCCTGGAGACCGCTGAGGGGCAGTAGGCTGGGGATGGGGCAAGAGTGAGATGCAGCTAGATCTATCTGCATTCTAAAGGTTAAGCAGACAGGACTTGCTTCCAAATTGGAATGTGGGGTGTGAGAGAAAGGGAAGCTGGGCTGAGGGTGTGGCTTGGTGGCAGAGCACCTGCTGAGCGTGCAGACGTCAAGGCCTTGGGTTAGGTCTCCAGTTCCAGAGGGCTGGGAGGTGTGAAGAAAAGCTTCAGGTTTTCAGCCCAGATTGCTATTTGTTTGCCACGGGAGGAGTAATTCAACTCAGGAATTCAGCTTTGAGTGTGTGGTTTGAGAAGACAGTCAGTACTACTGTGCTGTAAACAAGGATAAACTCGAGTCATTCGTAGAAAAATGGATGTGCTTGCCTAGCAAGATCAAGGATTCCCCAGCACCACATAAGCAGGCACAGTGGTACACACCTGTAATCCTAGCACGTGGGAGGCTGAGGCAGGAGGATTGCCTTGTGTTCAAGGCCAGCCTGGGGCTACACAGTGAGTTCAAGACCAGCCTGGACTGCAGAGCAAAACCCTGCCTCTCTCTATATCTATATTGCATATTTCTTTTATATGAGAAACACAAAATATGTATGAATAATGTAAACAGCAAAATAAACTATAGAGCCTGACCTGGTAATATAAGCCTGGAGTCCCAGCACTTTGGGAGGCTGAGGCAGGAAGATTGTAAATTTGAGTCCAGCCTGAGCAATTGAATGACTTAGTGAGACCCGATCTCAAAACCCAAAATCCCAAAACGGTGGTACAGCTCATTGCAGAGGCCATGGGTTCCATCCCAGCACTGCAAAAAACAAACACAAAAAAGATAACAACAGAAAACAGGGAGATAGATGTGAAGATGAGAGGGATCTGAGGATGGGAGCTATTAGGAGGGTAGAGAGGGGAAGAAGAATGAGACACTCTATGCATCAGTTCCCCAAGATGAATTTAATTATTGTGTATTATAAACATACTAATAAAAATAATTATGGGGAAAATAAGAAATAAAAACTATTGACATACAAATAGAAATATGAAGTAAAATTAGATAAATGAGCCGCGAGTTCAGGAGAGAGCTCTGGACTGGAATATGTAAATTTGGAATGGTGCAGGCCTAGGTGGTATTGAAAGTAGAAGATGGTGTGTGCACCACGGGAGTACGTATGACAGAAAAAGGGGGGCTGGAGGAATAGCTCAGCAGTTCAAGAACCTGCCTAGCAAGCTCAAGACCCTGGGTTTGATTCCCCAGGACCACATAAAGCCAGGCATGGTGGTGAACACGTATAATCCCAGCACTCAGGAGGCTGAGGCAGGATTGTCATTAGTTCAAGGTCAGCCTGAGCTCCATAGCAAGTTCAGGACCAGCCTAGATTACAGAGTGAGACCCTGTCTCAAAAAAAAAAAAAAAAAAAACAGCACATGAGACAGATACCAGGCAGACATGGGAGAAACCAAGGCAATGAGGTGTCCTGGATCCAAGTGAAGAAAGTATTTCAAGGAAGAATGATTGGTTGAGAGGCAGGGGGGAAGGGGGATAGAGGAACAGCACAGCAGTTCGAGCACTTGCCTAGCAAGTATAGGCCCTGAGTGCAATTCCCTAGAACGACATGAACAGGGCGTGGTGGCTCATGCTTATAATCCCAGTACTTGGGAGGCTGAGGCAAGAGGATTTCCTTGAGTTCAGATCAGCCTGGACTGTATAGTGGGCCCAAGACCAGCCTGAACAACAACAAAAAAAAGGGGCGGGGGGAATTAAGTTATATGGGAAGCAGTTTATCTCGAGATTGAGTGATGAGCTGGGTGTAGCTCAGTGGGAAAGCGCTTGCCTCATAGGTGCAGGAGGCCTGGGTTTGATCCCTAGCATTGAAAAAAAATATTTGACAATTAGATATATCTGCCAAGAGTTCATATCCAGGGACTGGAGGAATAGGATAGTGATTAAAGCGCTGGCCTAATAAGTACAAGTCCTGAGTTCAATTCTCTAGCACCAAATAAAGCCAGATGTGGTGGCATATACCTATAATTCCAGCACTTGGGAGGCTGAGACAGGAGGATTGCTATGAGTCCAAGGCCAGCCTGGGCTCCATAGTGTGTTCAGGACCAGTCTGGGCTACAGAGCGAGACCCTGCCTCAAAAAAAAAAGAGTTCATGTCCAGAATATATAAGGAATTCAAATAACAATATCAAAAAAATGTTGGGGCTGGAGGAATGGCTCAGAGGTTAAAGTGCTTGCTTAGCAAGTGCTAAATCAAGTGCTAAGTACCCAAGTTTGATTCCCCAGCACCACATAAACTGGGCATGGTGGCGCACACCTGTAATCCCAGCACTCGAGAGGCTGAGGCAGGAGGATTGTTGTGAGTCCAAGGCCAGCCTGGGCTCCATGGTGAGTTCAGGACCAGCCTGGGCTACAGAGCGAGACCCTGTCTCAAAAAAAAAAAAAAGAGAGAGAGAGAAATCCAATCTAAAAAATGGGTAAAAGCTGGGCCTGGTGGCACAGGCTTATCATCCCAGCCTCTGGAGGGTTATAAACTGAAGCCTATCTGGGCATAGTTTAGCAATGTAGCAAAACCTTGCCTCAAAATAAAAAATAAAAATGGGCTGTGGTTGTAGCTCAGTGCATAGGGCATAGGCCCTGGGCTTGATCCTCCCAAGTCACACTCACACTCACACACACACACACACACACACACACACACACACACACACACACGTATGGATCTAAATATAACACTATACTCCATAAATATGTAAAATAGCCAGGCCTGGTGATAATACCAGCACTCTGGGAGGCTTAGACAGAAGGATCTCAAGTTTGAGCCCAGACTGGGCAATTTAATGACTTAGCGAGACCCTGTCCCAAAGTCAAAAGTCCAAAAAGGGCCGTGAATGTATGTCAACATGAAGACCTCCAGGCTTGATCTCCAGGTGGAAAAAAAAAAACTTTAATAAAAAAAAAAAGCAAAATTTTAAAATGCTCAAAGGGAGCTAAGGGTGTAGCTCAGTGGTTAAAGCACTTGCCTAGCAAGTTCAAGGCCCCGAGTTCAATTCCCCAACACCATATAAACTGGGCATGTTGGTGTACACCTATAATCCCAGCACTCAGGAGGCTGAGGCAGGAGGACTGTTGTGAGTTCAAGGCCAGCCTGGGCTCTATAGTGAACTCAGGACCAGCCTGGACTACAAAGCAAGATCCTATGTCAAGAGAGAGAGAGAAAGAGAGGGGCAGGCTGAAGCAGTAGGATGGTAAATTCAAGGCCTGGACAATTCCGTGAGACTATGCTTACAAAAATAAAAGTAAGTCAGGCTAGGGGCACAGCTCTGTAGCTACAGTGCTTGTGTGGCAAGCACAAGGCCCTGGGTTCTGTTCCCTACACCACATAAGAGGGTGTCTGTAATTCTAACACTCTGGAGGCTGAGGCAGGAGGATTGCAGTGAATTTGAGGCCAGCCAGGGCTCCATAGTGAGTTCAGGACCAGCCTGGGCCGCAGTGCAAAACCCTGTCTCAAAAAAAAAAAAAAAGGAAAAAGAAAAGAAAGAAAAGAAAGAAAAGAAAAGCTGGAAGTGTTGCTTAGTGGGAGAGCAGTTGTCTAGCCTGCCCGAGCAGCCCCTGGGTTGAATCCCAGTACCATAAAAAAAGAAGAAGCCAAAGACTGTTGAGAGACATTTCTGCAAAGATACAGGTGACTAAGATGCATATGAAAAGAGGTCTAACATCATTAGCTATCAGAAAAATGCAAATTAAAAACCACAATGAGATGCCCACTTCACACCCACTAAAATGGCTATCATCAGAAAGAAGTGATAATAACAAGTGTTGGTGAGGACATGGAGGAATTGGGGCAGTCACCTAGTGCTAATGAGAAGGAAAAGGATGTGGCTGCCTCGAAAAACAATCTCGCTGGGTTCTTCAAATGGCCAAACACAGAACTGCCTCCTGACCAACACCTCTACCCCTGAATATACACTCAAGAGAAATGAAAAGATTTAGCAACACAAAAACACACGTGCATGAATATTCACAACATTCTTTGTAACAGCAAAATGTAGGAAACAACCCAAATGTTCATTACATGGCTGTCACTGTTTAACAATGGAAAAATGAAATGTGGCATGTCACGTATCCGCAGAATATATTTGACAACAAAGAAAAAAATGGGGTTGGTGATGTCACTAGACCCCACTGACCTTAGGCTCAGTCCCAGGAAAAGAGAGGGAGGAAGAAGAGGGGAAGGGAGGAGATGGAGTGGGGGAGGAAGAGAAAAAGAGAGAGCAGGAAAAGGAGGGGAGGGGAGAGGAATAAAAACAGAACACAGCAGTAGACATTTGCAGAGTGTTTAGAGAAACGTGGTCAAAGGGAAGGAGAGTTGTTGAGAGTTTTTATTTTACTGTGAGTTTTTTTTTGAAATGCAAGAAGTTGGTGGGCCTGGTAGCACAGGCCTGTAATCTCAGCACCCTGGGAGACTGAGGCAGGAAGATTGCAAGTTTGAGCCCTACCTGGCATGAAGGCTATGGGCTCAATTCCCAAAGCAAAAGAGAAAAAGAAATATAAGAAGATATGTTTTATTTATTTACATTTTGTGGTGCCTGGGATTGGGCCCAGGGCCTTCACACTGAGTTACATCCCCAGCCCATTATTTATTTATTTGCTTAGAGACAGGGTGTCCCTCTATAGTCCAAGCTGGTCCTGAACTCACTGTGTAGTCCAGGCTGACCTCAGACTCACAGCAATCCTCCTGCCTCAGCCTCTACGTGCTAGGATTGCAGCCATGTACCACCATGCCCAGTTTATATGGTGCTGGTGAATCAAACCCAGGGCCTTGTGCTTACAAGGCAAGTGTTTAACTGCTGAGCTACTTCTCCAGACTTATTAATTCATTAATTTTTATTTATTTATTTATTCATTGACCTCACTTTGTACAGGCTGGTCCTGACCTCAGTATGTAACCCCGACTGGTCCCTAACACATGGCAATCCACACTCAGCCTATGTGATACTGGGGAGCTGAATGCAGATTCTTGTGTTAGCTAGGCAAGCGCTCTAACTGCTGTGCTCTCCCGCCAGCCCCCCAGCCCATTTTTAATTTTTATTTTTATTGAGACAGGGTCTTGTTCTGTAGCCCCGGCAGGTCCTGAACTCACTATTATAGCTCAGGCTGGCCTTGGGCTCACAGCAATCCTCCTGTCTCAGCCTCCAGAGTGCTGGAATTACAGGCGTGTGCCATCACGCCCAGCTTTATGTGGTGCTGGGGAATCAAACTCAGGGCCTTGTGCTTGCTACGCAAGCGCTTTGAGCACTGTGCCATTCTTCCAGCCCCATTTTCTATTTTTAAGTCATGATCTTGCTAAATTGCACAGGTTGGGCTGGTACTTGTGATCCTTCTGCCTCAGCCCCCCAGAATGCTGGGATCACAGGTCTGTGCCACCAGATAGAAAGAGAGGGAAATTCACTGAAGTGAGCAGGGTGATATGGGGTGGCCTCAAAGAGGAGCAGCAGGCCCACCCCCCCCACCCCACCCCACCCCCCCCCACCCCCACCCCCCGCAGCAGAGAGGTGGCCCTACCACACTGGAGCCAGGTGGATGGTGGGGGTGTGGAAAGGCCCAGGAAAAGCCCTTCTGGTTGCTTCTATTTGGTCAGGGAGGTAGGAAGCAAGGTCACAGCTGAGAGGAGGGTTCAGGGGGACATGCTAGGACTGAAGAGACCCCGTATGACCCTGTCCTCTAGGACCGAAGATGAGGGGAGAAACTGCATCCCATACAGTCAGCTTACCAGCCAGCGCCAAACCCCCAGGGTTCGGTGAGGTCCCTCAGCAGGGCGTGGCCCTCTCTCTTCCGCCCGTCAGCTGTGTGGAATTGGCCGGGCGTGGCCTTGCCAGGTGGATTTGATTTAATGAGCGGCCCCAAGAAGGGGAGGGTGTAGTCAAGGAAATAAACACAGCGATGGCCCGCAGACTCTAAGCTGGTTACGGAGGAAAGTCAGGAAACCAGGGAGGAAATATAAAGGCCCCCAAAAAAGTGGAATGGTGGACTGAAGATCGTGGTGGGTCAAAGAATTGTTGGAGCTGGAGTTCCCTAAGAGACGAGTAGGGATGCTGGAGGAACGGCTCAGCAGTTAAAGGGCTTGCCTGGCAAGCACTAAGTCAAGCGCCAACTACCGGAGTTCGATTCCCCAGCACCACATAAACTGGGTGTGGTGGTTCACGCACTCCGGAGGCTGACTCCAGAGAATTGCTCTGAGTTTCAGGCTAGCCTGGGAAAATTATTATTATCATTTTGAGACAGGGTCTCGCTCTGTAGCCCTGGGTGGTCCTGAACTCACTCTGAAGCCCAGGCTGGTTTGGACTCAGGGCAATTCTCCTGCCTCAGCCTCTCAAGTGCTGGCGTGCACGACCACGCCCAGCTTACGTGGTGCTGGGGAATCGAACTCAGGTACTTAGCACTTGCTAAACAAGTGTTGTAACCACTGAGCCGTTCCTCCAGCCCTAATAATAATAATAATAATAATAAAAGAAGTGAGCAGGGGTGTTGGAGGAATAGCACAGAGGTTAGAGCGCTTGCCTAGCTAAGCACAAGGTCCTGGGTTCGATTCTTCATGAACCAAACTGGGTGTGGTGGTGCATGCCAGTAATCCTAGCACTCAGGAGGCTGAGGCAGGAGGATTGCTGGAAGTTCGAGACTGGCCTGGGCTATATACTGAGTTCAGGAACACCCTGGACTACACAGCAAGACTCTGTCTTTAAAAAAAAAAAAAGTGTGCAGGGAAGATGGGATGGTTTTTAGAAGGACAGCATACTGGGTATTGAAATTATGCGGGGTCTGGGTATAATTACAGATAATGACAAGGTCCATCACCTTGGCCTTGAGGACATGTGGTGGGGTGGGGGACAGGAGGGCTGGGCGGGGATGGGTGATCTCCACAGGGGAGGATCGCTGTGTGTAATTGAACTAACTCCCTCAGGCGCCGTCTGAGCCGGGTCCTGGCCAGGGCACAGGCCTAGGATTCGGCCAGGCTTGGGGAGGAGGTGTACCTTCCCAACCACAGGCCCTACACAAATTAGTCTCCCTGAGCCTGAGTTTCCTGTCCCACAAAGTGAGAGGCTGCCCCTGTGTCATAGGATTATGTTCTGAAAATTAAACAAGATTGTGGAAATCACCTGGCGCAGTTTCAGGCCCAAGCAAAGCAGTGGTGTGAGCGACGATACACCCGCACGGCGCTTCCAGAATGTTCTTCCCAACAGCTGAGAAGCAGCCGATGGAAAAAACAAGGCTCTCCCTGGGACCCCTTCTCCCTCCCCGTCACCTCCAATCATAGACGGCATCATGGAAGAGTGAGGCCCCTCTTTCATTCCCATTCTACAGAACAGGAAATCAAGGTCCAGGGAGGGAGAGTGACTTGGCGAGTATCACTAAAACTCAATTATCATATAAAGTCAGTTCCCTTTTCAAATAAGTTGGAGTCATAATTAAGATGAGAAGTTTGTACAAGGGCCAAGGGACAGACTCATATATAACACCAGGAAGCCAGCCGAACCCATCAGAATTTTTTTTTTTTTTTGAGACAGGGTCTTGCTCTGTAGCCCACGCTAGAATTAAACTCACTATATAGTCCAGGCAAGCCTTGGATTCACAGCAGTCCTCCTGCCTCAGCCTCCCAAGTGCTGGGATTATAGACAAGCACCACTATGCCCAGTTTATGTGGTGCTGGGGACTAGAACTCAGGGTTATGCACTTCCTAGACAAATACTTAAACCACTGTCCCATTCCTGTAGCCCCCATAAGAATATATTTCATTGAATATTCCCCTCTGTGCTCTTTTGTTTGTCATTTATTTATTTATTTATGTATTTCTCTCATACTGGGGGTTGCCTTAGCACTGAGTTATAGTCCCAGGCCTTTATTTATTTATTATCTCTTTATTGGTACTGGAGATCCAACCCAGGGCCTTCATACTAAGCTAAATCTCTGACCCATTTTATTTTACTTTTAATTTTGAGACAGTCTCCCTAAGTTGCTAAATTGCCCATGCTGAGCTCAAAGTTGAAATTCTCCTGCCTCAACCTCTCAGAGTACTGTGATTACAGGCCTATGCCGCCAAGCCCAGCTGTCTCCATTCACTGAGGCAATTAAAAGCTGGTCTTGTTTTGTTTTTGTTGTTGTTGTCACTGTTTATTTGTTTTTTATTTTTTTGAGACAGGATCTTGCTCTGTAGTCTAGGCTGGTCCTGAACTCACTATGGAGCCCAGGCTGGCCTGAAACAGCAACCCTCCTGCCTCAGCCTCCTGAGTGCTGGATTACAGGTGTGCACCACCAGGCCTGGTTTAAAAGCTGGTCTCGTTGAATATGAAAGATTCTGCTGGGTGTATCCTGCCCACTTTCAGTTTCCTACATTCCCAAATCAACCTCATCTGTATTGAGCAAATATGGAAGCCACCAGCCTTGGGCATGGAAGTGTCAACAGAGGGGTGATTCACAGTTTGCATATTTGCTAATTGCTCCTCCTAACCCAGACCAGAGGACAGAGGGAGGAAAGGAGATATCAGGGCTTCTTTAGAAAACTTGGTTAAGCCCTTGGGAAGGGCACAGTCCTAGCAGCCCTCACAAGGCCTGGCCTCTGCGTGTTTTCCAACTCTAGCTAGTTCGGGGGGGGGCGGGGGGAGGTCAGTCCTTCCTGCTTTCTGAACTCTATTTTCCCCATCAATAAATTGAGCAGAAAGTAAATAAAAAGCTGTCAAATGTCCTCCTAGTTGGCGTTCTTAGGGTTCTAGGATGTGAAATCTGGTGCCTTTTCACTGTTCTCACTGACTAAGGTCAAGCGTAGGGAGAGAGGGCAAAAAGGACCCAGCAGGCTTTGACCAAGACCTGTAATCCCAGCTACTCAGGCGGCTAAAACAGGAGGGTTACAAATTCAAGGCCAGGGTTGGGAGCATAGCTCGGTGGTTAAAGCACTTGCCTAGCAAGTGCAAGGCCCTGGGTTTAGTTCCTAAGAACCACATAAACTGGGCAAGGTGGCACATACCTGTATCCCAGCACTTGGGAGGCTTAGGCAAACGAGGCAGGAGGATTGCTGTGAGTTTGAGACAAGCCTGGGCTACAGAACAAGAACCTGTCTCAAAAAAAAAAAAAAAAAAAAAGGACAAGTTCAAGGCCAGCCTAGGCAACTCAGCCAGGCCCTGTATCAGGCTGGGTGTTAGGTATGTAACTCAGTGGTAGGGTACTTGTCTAGTGTGTACAAGGCCTTGGGTCTAATCCCTAGTGTCACAGAAAGAAGGAAGAAAAGAAAAAAGGGAAGAGAAGAAAGGCTACCTCAGGAAGCCTTCCATAATCACATTTAGTAATACACTTTGATATCTTAGTTCCCTCTGTCTCAAACACACACATATGCACACGGAATTATTCTCTATCCTGTTTTCTATTTCTTCTCTCCCCCAGTCGCTCACCAGTGCTGGGGATTGAACCCAAGGGCTTTGCACCCTTTCATTTTTCAGGATTTTTTTTTTTTAAGACAGAGTCTCATTCTGTAGTCCAGGCTGCCTCTGAAGTCACTATATATAACCCAGGATGGTCTTGAACTCAAGTCAATCTTCCTGCCTCAGCCTCCCAAGTGCTGGGACTACAGGTTTGCCCAACTACACTTGGGTTATATGGTGCTGGGGAATCAATTCCCCGGCCTTGCATTTGCTAGGTAAGCTCTCTAACTACTGAACTATGCTCCCAGACCTCTTTTTAGTTTTTTGAGACTGGGCTTGAATTTGAGATCCTCCTACTTCCTCAGGCTCCTAGATATATGTATATGTGTGTATGTATGTATATATATATAAATGTTGGTATGGAGATTGAGCCCAAGACTATTACACTGAATACAACCCAAGCCCATTTTTATTTTGTTGGTTTTTAAGACAGGGTCTCACTATGTCACTAAATTGTCCAGGCTGGGCTTAAACTCACAATCCTCCTGCCTCATCCTCCTAGAGCAGTCATTACAGGCCCGTGCCGCCATGCCCAGCTGAGAAGTCTTGTTTCCTTCACTGTTGGATTTTTACATTCGAAAGTTCTAGAAGGATAAGGACCTTGCCTATCCTACCTCGGAAGTTAGCCGAATACCTGGGACAAATCAACAGTAGGCACCCAGAATATATGTACTGACTACAGAATGAACATATGGGGGCTGGGAGCATAGCTCAGCAGTTAGAGTGCTTTCCTAAAAAGTGCAAGGCCCTGGGTTTGATTCCTCGGCACCGCTTAAGCCAGGTGTGGTAGCACACGGCTGTAATCCCAGCACTCAGGAAGCTGAGGCAAAAGTATAGCCATGTGTCTGAGGCCAATCTGGGCCACACAGTGAGTTCAGAACCAGCCTGAACTACAGCGCAATACTCTGTCTCAAGAATGAAAGAAAGGAGAGGATAAATGAATGGATGGATCTTGTTGGATGGTGCCAGGGCTTTGCCAAGTATGACTCTGATCTTTGCCATCTCTTCTCTAAAAGGAGTACTTGAAAAGTAGGACTCTCCAGTCAGGAGATCTGAATTTGAATCTCATACTTCCAATTAGTGATTTATGACCTTGGGCACGTCAGTTGACCTCTCTAAACCTCCGATTTTTCTTTTAATCCCACATTCTGAGATTCTTAGGAATTAGAGGTCAGGTATGTAAAATTACCCAGGGACATAGTGGGTTTGAGAAAATGTGAGTTTCTTGTTTCCTCTCCTCTGCTGGGCTGGGAGACAGCTCTGTGGTTGGACTTCAGGCTCCAAGGATTGGAGGCTGTGGGCTCAGCTCTCAGATAATGGATACTTCTTATCTGTTCTCTCTCTCTCTCTCTCTCTCTCTCTCTCTCTCTCTCTCTGTCTCTCTCTCTTTTGAGGCAGGGTCTCACTCTATAGCTCAGGCTGGTCTTTAACTCACTATGGAGTCCAAGCTGACCTTGAACTCACAGCAATCCTTCTGCCTCAGCCTCCTGAGTGCTAGGATTAGAGGCATGTGTCACCACACCTAGCTTTATGTGCTGCTGGAGAATCAAACCCAGGTACTTGTGCCTGCTGGGCAAGTGCTTTAACTGCTGTGCTATTCCTCCAGCCCTCTGTTTCCTTTTTTAAATAATCTGCTTTTTAATTGGGCATGGTGGCCCATGCCTGTAACCCCAGCACTAGGGAGGTTGAATCAGAAGAATTGACCTGTGTTCGAGGCCAGCCCGGACTACAGAGTAACACACTGTTTCAAAAAGAAATGTTTTTTTTTTCATCTTTCAAAAGAAGATTTTAAAAAGAAGAAGATAAAACAAATATCAAGCAACACACAGAAGGTCACATGGCCAGGCAATAGGTCCCCTTTCCGAGGACTGGAGGAAGCCCTGAAGCTTCCAATATAGAGGGGCAGGACACGGGCAGCGTCTTGCTCAGGCTTCCATCCAGGAGAGGAAATGACTGCTCTAATCAGAAAGTCAGCCTCCTGTCCTAGTACCAGGTATAGAAGGGCCAGCTGTTGACCTTGGGGTGTACTTTGTTTTTCTAGGTCTTGGTTTCTCCTTCTATAAATTGGTCCTATTACTCCTCCCAGCTTGCTTTACAAGAAAATGAGATAATGTTAGGAGAATGATATTTAATTTGTTATATTATTAGAATAATATTTAAGAAAAAATGTCAATAATGAGTCAGACAATTTATGAATTTTTTGGTTTTTTGATTTCTTTTCTTTCTTTCTTTTTTTTTTTTTTTTTTTTTTTAAGACAGGGTTTTTTTTTTTTTTTTTTTTGTAGCCCAGACTGGTCCTGAACTCATTATGGAGCCCAGGCTGGCCTTGGACTCACAGCAATCCTCCTGTCTCAGCCTCCTGACTCCTGGGATTATATGTGTATGCCACCATGCCCAGTTTATGTGGTGCTGGGCAATCAAACTCAGGGCCTTGCACTCGCAAGGCAAGTACTTTAATCACTGTTCTTCCAGCCCCATTTTGTTTTTGTTTTTGTTTTTGTTTTTGTTTTTTTGAGACAGGGTCTCACTCTGTAGTCTAAGCCGGTCCTGAACTTGTTATGTAGCCCAAGCTGGCCTCAAACTCACAGCACTCCTGCCTTAGCCTCCCAAGTGCTAGGGAATTGAACACAGGGCCTTGCACTTGCTAGACAAGTGTTCTAACACCTGTGCTATTCCTCCAGTCCCAATTTATGAACTTTGCCACAGTATGTATACTTGATACCAGAAAGATGAACTCAAAAGCAGCCATAAATCAAGCCAAGTGGCACAGGCCCATAATCCCAACACTCTGGGAGGCAGAGGCAGGAGGGTGGCAAGTTTGAGCTCAGCCTGGCCAACCCTGCAACTTGGCAAGACTCAGTCTCAAATCAAGAACTAAAAGGTTGGGGATGTAGTTCAGCGTGAAGACTCTGTTCCCTATCTCCAGTATCACAAAAGAAAAAAAAAAGTGACCGTAATAAATTTCATCCTCTAAACTCTGAAAAATGGGAGAGAAAAAACGCACAAATATTTCTATCCTCTAGCTCCATAAAGCCCCTAGGTCAGCTCAGGGGCAGTGGAAATAGGGTATGCCAACAGATTCTACTCCTCTCGTGCAGAACCAGGACTGACATTTGCTTGCTGTGTGACACTGGGGGAATCACACCCCTTCTCTGAGCAGATTTCACCTTACCTCAACTGGACATGAAAGCCAACTGTGCTGAGGTTTGCAAGGACCAGTAAGAAAGTGCCTTAGAAAGCACCTACCTGGTTGTACACAGATTCGTTACCTTCTCCCATCTCTGGAAAACTGTGGAGTATAGCCAAGTGGCAGCACCTCTTTGGAACTTCTGAAAATGGCCGATGACAAGGATCAGGCCATTTCTCAGTTTCTCCCAGAGCAGCTTAAAATAAAATAAATAGATCAATAAATAAATAAATAATTCTCAATGGTCTGACTTTACTACAAACTCTTAGAGGTTACTTCTCCGCCTCTTGCCCCTGGAGGGCGCCGTGAGTTTAAGTTGAGGCCGCGGGAGGAAGCCAAGCCTCAGAAGTGGGCGGGGCAGTGGAGCGTTCCGGCCAATCGGGATCGCTCTGAAGTACTGCGACTCACGTGCGAAGTTCGGCTGACCAATGCGAGGGATGTCCAGAGGCGGAGCGGCTCCTGCTGAGTGACAGCTTCCCGGACCAATGGGCGTGTCGCCCGCGGCCCATAAGAGCCGGCCGGCCCCGGGACGCCAGGCTCTAGGGTCGGTCCGTCGCCACCGTCGGAGGTGTGCCCGGGTCTGCCTCGCCGCCGCTGCCGCCCAGTCCCCGCGCTCCCGCCCCAGCCTTGGCCCCGGCCCAGCCTCTCCTCGCCTCCTCCCCGTACCCTCCGCCCCGCTTTCCGCCGTCGGGGCTCCGGGGCCGGGCAAATGATGCCGTCGGAGAGCGGAGCGGAGCTCCGGGATGGGGCGGCTGCGCAGGTGGGGACGGCGGCGGCCACGGCTACTCCGGCGGGCGGCGGCGCCGACCCGGAGCCCTCATCAGCCTCCCCGGAACGGCACCTGAGCAGGCTGAGCTGGCCACAGGTGAAGCGGCTGGACGCGCTGCTGAGCGAGCCCATTCCCATTCACGGACGCGGCAACTTCCCCACGCTGAGCCTGCCGCCCAGGCAGATCGTGCAGGTGAGAGCCTGAGGGGTCTGTCCCGACGCTTTGGTGGGGGTGGCCAGACAGCTGGACAAACTGAGAAACGAGAGCAGGGGCTGAACAACTGCGCAGCGTATTAATGGTACACCAGACCTCTTCCCCTGTACGTAATAATCCTTCCCCACTTGATTTTCGCGTGCTCCGCCACTGAGGAGTCGTGCGTTCCCCTCCCCTCCCCACAATCACTCACCCAAATCTAGGCTGAGAGATGAAGAGGAATGCAGAAGGACTTGGCAGGGCATCTCCTGGTCTGCAAGGACAAAAGATGTCAGCACTCTCCCGAGGGGTAGTGTGTGTGTGCTTGGGTTCAAAATAGGTTTCACTCCTCCGCCCAGCATCCCTGGACCTCCTCTTTTCCTCTCTCAAGGTCCTAGGGGCACTTTGTCCTTGTGCTCCCTGGCTCAAAAATCCCTGGCTAGGCGGAAAATCCCAGAAATCCCAGGAGAGAGTTTCTCCCTTGTACTGGGGTATAGCAGAAGGAGATTCATTAAACCCCAGGCCAGATTTGAGACTCTATCCCTAAAGGCAACACTAAATATCAAAGTGTCTCTCTTTCTGCCCAAAACTGGAAAGGAAGGTCAAGCCAAGTCTTAAACTCCAAGCCCCTCTGTCTCTTATAGGACAGGAGACAATTCTAGCAGCCCTTCCTTCTCTAAGACTCCAATTCTTCCCTTTGCCTGACCCCCAGAGACCCCCCAAACTGTGCTTTCATCTGGATGGCCAGGCAGTATCATATTCTGAAATACCAGAGGACGGTAATTATTGTACCCATGTAATAGCTGGGGAAGCTGTGGCCTCAAGAGAGGCAGTGAGCTGTCTGAGATTATCTAACAAGGTGAAAATCCAGCCCAAGGAATCTTGGGCCTGCCTGGCAGCAGGCTGGCTCCCAAGTTCAATAGCTAGGTCTTAGGGGATTTCCCTGGTAGAAACTAGAAAATCCAGTGACAGTTCCTGTGTGCTTCTGCCAGCGGATGGGCTGGACATAAGATACAAGCTAAGTAAAACAGGCTGTTTTCCTGCCTCCTGCTAATGCAGGGCTGAGGGGGGAGGGGCGCCTGCTGAGGAATTACCTAGCCCTCCCTTCTGAGGAACCAGGAACACAGCCAGAGGGGGTGGGGTGGATTCTCCTGGGTTGAGTCACTGGAAGCCCCAATGGGACTGGCTGAGGCATTCCTCCCTGCCCACTGTCATCTCCATCTCAGTGATTAAGAAAACAGATGAAGCTTTTCTCCCCGGGACCTAGGCTAACCCTGGGAGGAGAATGTGGTGCCATAGTGACAGCTGCCCTTTGCAGGAGAACCTGCTCTATGTTAAGTCCCATGCAGGATGTGTTTGCTCCCAGACAGGCAGAGAGACAGCCAGTAGGAGCAGGTTTCACCATGTCCTAGTGGTACAGTTGGGTGCTAGAGTAGGTTCAGAGACGTCACAGAACAGACAGCTGTCAGCTGTGTGTGGGGGGGTGGGGGTGATAGAGACTTTAGAGCTAGATGGAGAAGATACACATCTAGTTCAGGGCTTGGACTGTTGTCCGTTGCCTTTGCTGAGCTCAGTGTCCTCCTCTGTCCATACTGATCGGACTACTTGTCAACACACGTTGGTGCCAGAATCCAAATGTAACAGGTAATGTTCACCTGGCCTGTCTGGCTGCTCCCACAGTGAAGAAGGTCTGTCTCTTGGCAGAAATCCACAGCTAGGGAGACAGGTGCTGGTTAGTGCCTCTCGCCAGCACTAAGTAGGCCATGGCTTAAGAATTGGAAACTTTTAGGAGCTGGGGCATAGCTCAGCAGTTAAAGCACTTGCATAGGAAGCAAAAGGCTCTGGGTTTGATTCCCCAGTACCATATAAGCTAGGTATGGTGGTACATGCCTGTAATCCCAGCACTCAGGATCGGAGCACTCGGGAGGCTGAGGCAGGAGGTTTGCTGTGAATCTGAAGTCAGCCTAAGCTACAGAGGCAGACCCTGTATCAAAAAAAAGAAAGAAAGAAAAAAGGAATTAGAAAATTTTGCTGGGCTTGGTGGTCCAGATCTATAATTTCAGCACTCTGAAAGGCTAAGGGAGGAGGACTGCAAGTTCAGGCCTAGTCTGGGCAATTTGGCAAGACCCCGTCTTGAAATCAAAAATAAAAATGGCCTGGAGATGCAGCTCAGTGTGAAGACCCAGGGCCTAATCTCCATTACCACAATAAAAGGAACTTTTCTTCCTCTGCAGCCCGGAAGGCTTTGCCTATAGTAGTAATCTGAGCAGCTAGAGATGCTCTAGCTGCTTGTACCTGGATCCTGTCCTGCTGCAGGAACCCCCCACCTGTAGCTATGGGAAACCTCAGGCTAATTGAGCTTTGCCACTTGCTAGCCGTGTGACCTTGGGTGAGTCTTTTGCCTGCTCTGGGCACAGAACTGAACTAAGTAGTCTGACCTATCCAGCTGCAGCCAGCGGGCCTCCTGCCTCAGCCTCCTGAGTGCAGGGATTACAGTCCTGTGAAAGCTCGGGTTGTGAGGTATGCAAACCTGCTGGCTGACAGCTTCTCAGTCTTCCTGCCGGTCTCAGCAACAGCCCTAGAACAAAGCATTTCTGGGAAGGGCCTTGGCATGGGAGAAAGGAGGATGCGGTCGCTGCCCCCTCCGTAGCTGGAAAGTCTGATTCAGGAGGACCAAAGCTGCCTTGCAGCCCTGGGTGTGGCAGAATCTAGGGACTGCCTGCCAGACTGGCTGTAGTCACACCTGAGAAAGAGACAACAGCCACTGGCTGGCTGACACAGCTGGCCTCATGGCCCTGACGCAGGAGTTTAACAAGGGGACTGCTACCTACTCATCAGGCCAGATGCCATGCCCTGGGGTGGGCACCAGCCTGGGAGCAGCAGCTGCCACTGAGTAAAGGCCAGTCAGCTCTAATTGGACTTGGGGAGGGGGCAGGTCTGCTCTGCCGGTCTGGACGGGTCTTAGGGCTCTCTCATTGGCCAGGCTGGGCACAGCAGCCAGGGTGTGCGTTAGAAATCCCACAGGCTGACCGCAGCAACTGGCGCTGCCTGGCCAGAGGACCCCCCCAACCCCCACCTCTTGCTCCCTAACTGGCTGTGGGTCTCACTGATTTAAGGGTCACCCTCACTTTGACACTTTGAAAGGAGGTGGCTGGAAAATAATGCAGTAGTTAGAGCACTTGCCTAGCAACTGTAAAGCCCTGGGTTCAACTCCCTCCCCAGTACCACATATGCTGGGTGTGGTGTCACATGCCGGTAATCCCAGCACTCAGGAGGTTCAGGCAGGATTGCTGTGAGTTCCAGGCCAGCCTGGGCTATGTTGTGAGTTCAGGATCAGCCTGGACTGCAAAGCAAGACCCTGTCAACAGAAAGAGGATTAGAGCAGCAGTTTTTAGTCTCTGGAACTCTGGGACTGAATAGTCGAAAGAGAGTAGGCGGGGCTAAGGGTGGAGCTCAGTGGTAGAGCAGGTGCTTAACATGTTTCAAGCCTTAGATTCAGTCCCCCCCCCCCAAAAAAAAAGGACAGTGCATTTGGAGTTGGCCATATCTGGGTTTATTTTTCTTTTTATTTTGAGACAGGGTCTCGCACCCAGGCTGGGCCTCAACTCACTCTTGAGCCCAGGCTGGCCTTGGATTCACAGAAATCCTCCTGTCTCAGCCTCCTGAGTGCTAGGATTACAGGCATGTGCCACCATGCCCGGCTTATGTGGTGCTTATGTGGGGATCAAACTCAGATTCTTAGCGCTTCAGTTAGCACTTGCTAGGTAAGTGCTTTGACCGCTGAGCCATTCCTCCAGCTCCCGTATCTGGGTTTAAAGGCACTTCTGTGTGATCTTGAGCAGGTGGCTACTCCTGTGAGCCTCCTTATCCCCCTCTGACATGGCACTCACTTTCTTTGTTTCTCATTTTTCTTTTTCTTTCTGGTGGGGATTGAACACAGGGCCTTGCACATACTAAAGATGCGTTCTGTCACCAACCTGTACCCCATGAGATCCATCCAGTTCCTGGCACTCAGTAGGTAGCTCACTGCTCTACTCCTTCTCCTACCCATCCCAGTATGTTCCTGAAGGCCAATTTCTTTCCCCCCATTGCCATGACAGCTCCTCCCAGAAGCCTTCCTGGAGGGAGTCACCAGCCTCAGATGGCCCCACTGCAGCTTGCCTCCTCAGCACTTAGGTGTGTCCTTTGCAGTAACTCCCTGGGAGCTGGGAGAACCGTCCTCCCCAGAGCGGGCGCTGACTTGGCAGCCAGGCAGGGTGGCAAAGGCGGTCAGGGCAGGAATGCTGTCTGGTCACTTTCAGGACCGCGCGTGCGGTGCTTTGGCTTGCTAAGAACGCGGGCTGTCTGACCCCAGCTTCGTGCTTCCCACCTGGTGCCTTGGCCCAGACAGATGCCTCTAGTTTCTAGACGACAACCTGTTCCTGTGCATCGGCTGGAGGTTCTCACACAGGGCCTGCCGCTCACTATCTCCCGGTCTGGTCTGGAGGGCTTCCCAGGGCTGGACCCCTTTCCTCTCCCACCCCTGTCATTTCTGAGTGCTTCTCCTTTGAGCCTTATTTGTTCATTGTAAGCTTCAGTTGCCTTATTTGCAGGTTGTAGCATTTGCCTCATTAGGTCTTTGTGAGGATGAAATAAGATGTGTTTGTCACAGTGAAAAAAGAACGTGTGTGGATGTGAGTACCCAGCCAGTCTGGGTCCTAGTTGCAGCCTGTGTGTAACCTTGGACATGTTTCTTAACCTTTCTGTGCCTCAGGTTCCCCATCTGTCAACTGGAGTAGTAATACTCAAACCCAGGAGTAAGCTGGAAGAATGGCACTGCCATTAAAGTATTTGCCTAGCCAGCACAAGGCCCCGAGTTCAATTGCTCAGCACCGCATAAGCCAGGTGTGGTAGCACATACCTAAAATCCCAGCACTCAGGAGGCTGAGGCAGGAGGATTGTTGTGAGTTTAAGGATATGCTGGGCTTCCAAGTGAGACCCTACCTACAAAAAAAAAAAAATCAAGCTGGGCGTGGTAGCGCACATCTGTAATCCCAGCACTTGGGAGGCTGAGGCATGAAGACTGCCATGAGTGCAGGGCTAACCTAGGCGCCATAGTGAGTTTGGGACCAGCCTGAGCTACAGAGAGAGATGCTGTCTCAAAAAAAAAAAAAATTAAATATAAAAATTAAAAAAAAAAATCAAACCCAGACCCAGGAATGTCAGGAGGTTAAGGTGGTAATGCATGCGATCCACTAACCACATTCCCAGCACACTGGAGCAGTGAATGTGGGCCTACTTCCTCATGTTCTACTTGCAATTTTACAGAGGTGGAGTAAGCCAGGTATGGTGGTGCATCGGAGGCTGAGGCAGGACCATCTAAAGTTCAAGATCTGGGCAACATAGTGACTAAGAGAGAACCTATCTCAAAGAGAGGGGGGGGGCTGGGGTGTAGCTCAGTAGTTAGAGCACTTGCCTAACAGGCTTAAGGCCCTGAGCTTGATTCCCCAGCACTACATAAGCAGGGCATGGTGGCACATGCCTGTAACCCCAGCACTTGGGAGGACTGCTGTGAGTCCAAGGCCAATCTGGACTACAGAGCATAATTCTGTCTCAAAAAGATAAAGAAAGAAAAAAAGCATAGTAGTTAAGATATGGAATCTGGCTTTAATTCCCAGGTCCACATTCACCAGCTGTGCTCCTGTTTCCCCCACTATGAAGAGTAATAGTACCTACTTCATAGACTTTTTCTGAGAATTTAAGTTTCTTTTTGTTCTGTTTTTGTTTTGTGAGAGCATCTCGCTGAATTGTCTAAGGGTGGGTAGAATTTATGATCGTCCTGCCTCAGCTTCCCAGAATGCTAAGATTTTAGGCCAATGTGCCTGGCTCAGTTTATTTTTTTTCTCCCCCAATGCTGAGGATTTACCCTGAACTACATCCCTAGACAATTTTAATTTTGATTTTTTTTTTTTTCCCTTTTGAGACAGGACCTCATTCTGTAGTCCAGGCTGACCCCAAATCCGTGACAGTCCTGCTGCTTCAGCCTCCCGAGCACTGGGAGTGCACTGCCACACCCAGCTTATGTGGTGCTGAAGAATCAAATCCAGGGCCTTAGTGCTTACTAAGCAAGCACTTTAATTGCTTAGTCATTTCACCAACCCTTCTTTTGGATCACTAAATTGCCCATGCTGAGCTCGAATTTGCAATCCTCTTGCCTCAGTATCCCACAATGCTAGAATTATAGGCCTGTGCCACTGGGCCCATCTTGTTTATTTATTTATCTAGAGGCAGGGTCTCACTCTGTAGTCCAGGCTGGTTCTGAACTCACTATGGAGCCTACGCTGGCCTCAAACACATGCACGTGGCAGTCCTCCTTCCTCAGGCTTCTGAAAGCTGGGATTATAGGCATGTGTTGCCATGCCCAGCTAATACCGTGCTGGAGAATTGAACCTAGGGCCTTGCTAGGTAAATACTTTAACCACTGATCTACTCCCCCCTGATATTCTTTCTGCCTGTTTTTCTTTTTTTTTTTTTTTTTGAGATAAGATCTCACTCAGAAGCCCAGGCTGGCCTTTGAACACACAGCAATCCTCCTGTCTCAGCCTCCTGAGCGCTGGGATTACAGGCATGCACCACCATGCCCAGCTTACATGGTGCTGGAGAATCGAACTCAGGTACTTAGCACTTGACTTAGCACTTGCTAGGCTAGTGCTTTAACCGCTGAGCCATTCCTCCAGCTCCTGGTGTTCTTTTTGAATAACTCCTTCAAATGAGCCATTCTCCAGATTGACAAATCAAAACTCAGGAAGTTAAATGACTTTCCAAAGGCAAAACAGCTGGTAAGTGATTGACAGTGGTTGATGTAGCTGTGTTGTTTACTTGGGAGTATTTCATAGTGACCCAGGGGCCCAGCCTCCTGACACCTCCCCTTCCTGCCCTCCCTTCTGCAGGTGGTCCGCAGCAGCCTAGAGGAACAGGGACTGTGTGTGCACAGTGTGCGTTTGCATGGGTCGGCGGCCAGCCACGTGCTGCATCCTGAAAGTGGCCTGGGCTACAAGGACCTGGACCTGGTGTTCCAGGTGGACCTGCACAGAGAGTCATCCTTCCAGCTGACCAAGGCTGTGGTGCTGGCCTGCCTCCTGGACTTCCTGCCCGCTGGTGTGAGCCGGGCCAAGATCACTTCCTTGACACTCAAGGAGGCGTATGTGCAGAAGCTGGTGAAAGTGTGCACGGACACGGACCGCTGGAGCCTCATTTCACTGTCTAACAAGAGTGGCAAGAATGTGGAGCTCAAGTTCGTGGACTCGGTGAGGCGACAGTTCGAGTTCAGTGTAGACTCCTTCCAGATCATCCTGGACTCGCTGCTGCTCTTTGGCCAGTGCTCGTCCACACCCATGTCCCAGGCCTTCCATCCAACGGTGACAGGTGAGAGCCTGTATGGGGACTTTGCTGAGGCGCTGGAGCACCTGCAGCATCGAGTCATCGCCACATGGAGCCCGGAGGAAATCCGCGGTGGTGGCCTCCTCAAGTACTGCCACCTTCTGGTGCGGGGCTTCCGGCCACAGCCCAGCACGGACGTGCGCGCCCTGCAGCGGTACATGTGCTCCCGTTTCTTCATCGACTTCCCGGACCTGGTGGAGCAGCGGCGTACTCTTGAGCGCTACCTGGAGGCCCACTTCGGAGGAGCCGATGCGGCCCGCCGGTACGCCTGCCTGGTAACGCTGCACAGGGTGGTCAACGAGAGCACAGTCTGCCTCATGAACCACGAGCGCCGCCAGACACTGGGCCTCATTGCCACGCTGGCACTCCAGGCACTGGCTGAGCAGGGCCCGGCTGCTACTGCTGCCCTGGCCTGGTGCGCCCCAAGCCCTGATGGGGTGGTGCCAGCCACTGTCAACTACTATGTCACCCCTGTACAGCCTCTGCTGACTTGGGCCCATACCTCCTATCCCACCTGGCTGCCTTGTAACTGACTCGGACCCTGGCCAGAAGGGACTGGGCCTCACAGAGTGGGATGGGGTCACCAGCAGGGCATGATGAATGTGGCGAGGGACAAGCAGCCTGTGCCAGCTGGCCAGGCATTGCTGTAGGGCTGGCCCTACAGCTGAGCACACCAGGCATCCCTGAGTGAGCCACCCGCAGGCGCTTGACAGGAGGGCCTTCAGGTCACTACACCACACTTTGGGACAGGCATGGTTGTGAGGGCAGGGGTTACTTGTCTGGAGTTTGGATTGCCGTCCCAAGACAGAGCGCGTTTGGGAGGTGGTCTCAGTGCCCAGTGTCTTGGGTGATTTTCATGGCCTACAAAGGATCTTTTTGACTACATCAGCCCATAATGATCTTAGCATCCCAAAAGCCTGCAGCCCACACATGGCTAAAACATGGGATGTGACAGAGACTACTCACTTTGGGTCAGACTGGACTATTATGGAGCCTGGCTGTTCAGTCTGGCTCATCACTGGGAGGAGGGTAACTGAGGCATGAGCCAGCTCCCTGAGTTTGGGAAGCGATGAGGTCAGTCCCGTCTCCAGAAACCTGTACCTCAGGCTTGCAGGGTCGAGATGTGGAGCTGACAGGAGCCAGCCAGCCAGGGAGAGATGCAGCCCGTGTGCTCCTGGTGTGTCACTGTGCTTCCTGGTGTGTGAGGAGCTCTGCTGTCTGGGAACTTGTCCTTGGAGGGTGCTGGGCCTAAGGCTGCCATAGTCAAGTACTCCTGCCCCACTGGCTTGGTGGCTGGTTGTCGGACTTTCACGTGGTGGACTTCCTTTTTCATTCTTCTGAATTTGTTGCTATTGACACTCCTACCACCTGCCAATAAAAGTTATCTACACCAGGCCTAGTGACACACTTTCTCGTGACAAAAATATCTTCCACGGCCATGGGGCTGCCACTGCCTCCCCAGTCTTTCTGGCTTAATTGTGGGAGGAGACCTAGGGTGGGTCTTGAGGTAGGTGCAGGCCCTGCCTGCCTTCCTCACCAGCCCCAGCCTGACAGATGTGTGCTTGTGTCTCCAGTGTGACTTGTACCTACTTGTTGTCTCAGTGAGTCTCGGACACTTATGGAAGAGGAAATACTCCCAGATCGCTAGGCTTCCTACCTAGGAGCCCCAGACCTGGCCTCATACCTCTGGTGCCCAGAGCTGCTTGACTCCAGCTCCACCCACTTCATCTCCCCAGGAGGAACAAACTGGATGGATCTGTATTGAAGTCCCCTCCAGTAATGTCAACTGGAACTAGGGGGCTTTTAGGGTTTTCCAGAACCCAGGAAGGGCCTACCTGGGAGCGGCCCCTCCATCCTCCAACTTCCTCCTCACACACAAGTATAGATGCATATGCTCTGGTTCGCTGTAAGCAGATCCCTTGAAGGGCCAGATCTCTGAATGCAGCCATTGCCTTGCCAAACTGGCTGGGAGTGCCAGCCACAAGCTCTTGAGGAGCTGTTCCCTCAGGACATCAGCCACTCATCCCTGGACGCTGCCCACTGTTTACCCTGCTCTCTTTGATCCAGGAATTGCAAAGCTCTTAACACATTCAGCCCCATTAGGGGCCTCTGAAGTGGTGACTTTGATGGTTCCAGCCCATATGGAGAAAACAAGGCCATAAAGGTGGCCTCAGGTCATCAAGGTGAGTCTAGTCACCTCACCTGCCCCATGGGTCTCTGCTGGGTACCTCAGACCTTTCTGCTGCTGGACTCTAGATGGCTGAAAAGCAATCAGGCTTTCCTTGCCTGGTGACTGAAAACAGTCCCCCTCCCGATCCCAATTAGCATGCCATACCCACCCAACTAGGGTTCTGGGAGGGACAAAGTTTTTCCACCTCTTGAGCCTAGGCATCAGGGGTATACCCAGCGTAAATACCGCAGATTCAGCAGGATCACCCAGATGTGTTTGTTTTAGGGGGTGAGGAAACTAGAAACCCATGTGGCACACATGTATACGCAGCACTCAGCCCACCATGTGCCAGTTACCAGGCTAGGGGCAGTAAGTACACAGTACACAGGGACAGACATCCCTGCCCCTGTGAAGATCACATTCCAGTGGGGCAAACAGAGTAAGTCATGTGTCTTAAAAGGTTAGCAAT
Source organism: Ctenodactylus gundi (assembly GCA_004027205.1). Lineage (NCBI taxonomy): Eukaryota > Metazoa > Chordata > Mammalia > Rodentia > Ctenodactylidae > Ctenodactylus > Ctenodactylus gundi. The sequence continues at coordinate 133,171 of PVKB01003748.1, forward strand.
GCATAAAAATATCAAGGAAAGTGCTGGGTTTTGCAAAACTAAAAAGGCAGGGGAACTGGAGTATATGTCAGCAATTATAATGCTTGCCTAGCAAGTACAAGGCCCTGGGTTCAGTCTCCCAGCACCACATAAACCAGGCATGGTGATGATGCACACCTATAATCCCAGCACTAGGGAGGTTGAAGCAGGAGGATTGCTGTGTGTTCAGGTCTAGCCTGGGCTCCATAGTGAGTTCAGGACCAGCCTCGATTACAGAACAATACTGTCTCAAAAAAAGAAAAACCCATAGCGCGCACCTCATTGAAAGATGACATTTAGGGGATGGAGGGATGGCTCAGCGGTTAAAGCACTTACATAGCAAGTGCTAAGTCAAGCACTAAGAACCCCAGTTCAATTCCCCAGCACCACCTAAGCCAAGCCTGGTGGCACATGCCTGTAATCCCAGCACTCGGGAGGCTGAGACAGGAGGATTGCCTTGAGTCTGAGGCCAGCCTGGGCTGCAGAGTGAGACCCTGTCTCAAAACAAAAGAAAAAGAAAGATGACACTTGGACTGCATAAAGTCAAAGGTAGAAGGAAGTGGGTCACGAGGATGTCTGGGGAATTGTCCCTGAATGCACATGTGCCATGGTAGGTGTGTCTGAGGGAGGGCTGAGTGATGGAGGGGATCTGGCCAGCCCTCTGTTGTGTCACTGCACACACATGCACAGTAGTGCGGCCACAGGGGTAGAGTTCACAGCCCCGGCTGCCATGTGGCATACTTCCTTCCAGGCTGGGCTTCCTAGTCCCCATTTCATCCTTCCAACAACTCGAAAGTATTTCCACTTTACAGATGAGGAAACTGAGGCCAATGAGGCCAAGGAGCTTTGTGACTCCAGAAATACTGTTGTGTACCATCCTGCCTCTCCGCTGTGACTTCCTGTGGATGATCGGGACTGTGTGTCTCATGTACATATATGAGGCAGGACATATTTGACATCATTGTGATGTTTGTCATCTATGGCTGCCAGGATATGGTAGTGTACCAAGATGTACATTTTTTCCATGTACATGTATATGACAATAGGAATGGCCTGTGGTGGCAACTGTGCCTGTGGGTGTGTCTGGAGATGGTGCGCTGTTTCTGGGTATGAGAAAAACACTGACTCGGCAGCTGGCATTGTTCTGTGGACAACTCCTGAAGCCACCTCAGATGCCAGGACAGGCAGGAATCAGAAGCTGGACACCAGAGCTACTGAGAGGATGACTACAGAAGGAATGTCCTGTCCTCCCCCTTCGGACTCCTCTGTGCACCCCAAGAAACAGCTGACACACCCCTCCAACCTCCAGAGGGGAAGCGGCCACGCTGCAGACCTCAGGGAAAATCACTCCTGCATAGTGCGCAGGCCATGCCAGGCCTTCTCTCCTACCTCCAGTCTGTGCCCTGGGAAGCCGACATCTATGGAGGCATCAATGGCTCCCTTGTCCTCACTTCCTGTTGAGGATGACAAGAGTGCCTGTGGAGGGGAAGGAGACTGTGTCGGCCACAGCTGCTGCAGCTCTCCCTACATGACTGCTCCCCTGCCCCTGCAGACTCGGAGCTCCCTACTGGGCGTGGACCCAGCCTCCTGCATGCTAGGTGAGTACTCTACCACTGAGCCACACCTCTAGCCCCCTTATTAGCTTCTTAAGATCAGCCCACACCTTTGGCAATAGTTCCTTTTAAAAATTCTTCCTAGCTTGAGTGTGCCTTGTCCACTATGGGACCTGAAGGACAAGCAGATCTATCCAGTCACATACAATCCCTCCTGGCTGTCACCCTGCCAAGTTACCACAAACAGGGCAAGGGTGTAGCTCAGTGGAAGACCACTTGCCCAGCATGTTTGAAGCCTTGGGTTCAATTCCCAGTACCAAAAAAAATAAAAATAAAAATAAAAAATAAAAAGGCTGGAGGAATAGCACAATAGTTGGAGCACTTCCCTAGCAAGCACAAGGCCCTGGGTTCAATTCCCCAGCACCACATAACAGGGCATGGTGGCACACACCTATAATTCCAGCACTTGGGAGGGGGTTGCCATGAGTCTGAGGCCAGCCTGGGCTCCATGGTGGTTCAGGACCAGCCTGGAATACAGAGCAAGACACTCTCAAAAAAAAAAAAAAAAATATATATATATATATATATATATATATATATATATATATATATATATATATATATATATTTAAGGCACAACCTATAGTGGTGTCAAGCCTCACACATGCACCCCCATCTTGACTCTCCCCTGCTCATCCTTTACAGGGGAACTTCCCAGGATGGCCGAGCTGTGAGCCAGGTCACCGGAGAAAGCAGTCTCCAGAACAGTCAAAAGGCTCAGATTGCCAAACTAAACAGAAGCCGCTCAAAGAACTGTCAACAGGATCATGCAGAAAAAGTGGTAAGGACACTTGCAAAGTGAACCTCAAAACCACATGCCTCAGGGCCTAGAGGAGTAACACATTGGTTAAATCACTTGCCTAGCAACCTCCAGGCCTTGAGTTCGATTCCCCAGCACCACATAAACAGCGTGGTGTAATCTCAGCACTCAGGAGGCTGAGCCAAGAGGACTGCTGAGAGTTCATAGCGCAGCAGTTAAGACTGCTTGCCTATTAAGCACAAGGCCCTAAGTTCAATTCCTCAGCACCACATAAACCAGGTGCGGTGGTACATGACTGTAATCAACTGTAATCCCAGCACTCAGGAGGCTGAGGCAGGAGGATTGCTGTGAGTTCAAGGCCAGCCTGGGCTACATAATGAGTCCCAGGATCAGTCTAGGCTCCACAGCAAGACTCTATCTCAAAAAAAAAAAAAAAAACTCAATAAAAACCATATGTGTTAGCCTTACATGATTGAAATTTATTCTTCCTCAATATATATGTCAGGAGACAGATTCAACATAAATTCATTCTGCAGAATTCTACAAGTTCTAGGTCTTGTGCAAATAAATTTGCCCCTTTCCTTCTTTTTTTTATCAGGATACTTGAATAAATATGATTGTTTTTGCATCTAAAACTTTGCCTGGAAGCTTTTGTGCTGTTACCGCCTCTTCCTGAGAAAGAGCAATATCCCCGAGGAGGCAGCAGCTGATTGTCTGAGGGGCCACTGGCATGCCCCATGTGGGAAAACAGGAATACTAAGTGGAGGAAAATGAGGAATTTCTTAGGGTTCTCCCTCAAACAGGCCTCCTGGCACCCTTAGAGAGAGGCAATGACATGAACCAAAGTGGAACCTCCAGCTGTGCCAAGACTCGTTTAAGAAAGAAGCCTCTCTCTTTAAAAGAAATCCTTCTGTGGGGAAATGTTTGCAGAACTCTTAAATAATCCAATTGCATCTCAAGGCCCTGTGGCTGTAGCTCGGACTACATAGTGTAAGCAAAGTCAGATGTAGCATATGTAAAGAAATTCATAGTGTAGGCCAGTTCCCCAGAACCCAGAACCCTGCTAGTGTGAAGTGAAGCCTCTGTGAAGAGGGTCCTGAGGCTGGCCTGGCAGGGACAGTTCTTGGACTCTTCCTGAAGGAGGTGCCCAGGGAAGGAGCAGAATCCAGGAGTCCAGATCTATTGTGCAGAGACTCTTAGGAATTAGGAGGACCTGGAAAGAATAATTCCAAAAGCTTCAGTTAGTTAGCTCTTTTCCACAGCCAAGCAGCACCACCCAAACTTTTCAACAACCACCTCCTTAAGATGGGCTACCGTGAGGAGCCAGTCCGGGAGGCAATATTATGGAACACGGCTGTTCCCTTGGGCCTTTGTCCTTGGCTGGGATCCCCACCGGTCTGAGCAGCCAGAATGGAATGTTCCTGGGAGGAAAAGCCTGCTCCTCCTCTACCTCTCCCCTTATGGAGTTCCCCAGGGCCCCTGGTGTGGAGGGGCTGTTCCAGGGACTCCAGATATGGCGATACTCTAGCGAAGCCTAGGCCCACACTGCTCTGCAGCGCAGCCAAGAGGCGGTCCTGGCAGCTTCTCCTGGCCTAGGCAGAGTGGCTCCATCCCTCACAGACTCCACTATGGATGAGACGCTTAGTGCAACTTCTCATTTAATACTCAGAAGTCAGCTCCTCCAAAGCCCTCCCCCAACCCCGCTCCTAAACACAAAACAGGAGAAACTGGCCCAAAAAAGGAAGTCATTGCACAAGGCTCCACAGCTAAATGCGGGCCAGGACCAAAGTTCAGGTCTATTTCATTTCACTTGGGGCCCTTTCTGCCCACCATGGGCACGTCACCCTTCTCTCCTCCTAACTCCAAACATCCCAGCCCAGATCTTCAAGGAGAGGAGGCAGCCCTCTGAGGCAAACCCTGCCCCACCTGGAGCCCTGAGCATCACTGGCCCACCCTTGCCAAAAGCCAGGTGTGCTGACTCAGCCTGACTCACACCCAGAACCCAGACAACAATGAGGCTGGGATGTGCCTGGACGTAGAGGGGTACAGGGCACATTCTGCCACTCCTCCAACATCACATGCTTCTGCTAACTAAAAACCAGCGCTCTCTGTACACAGCCTTGAAGATGAGTACTCAGAGATTCCCTCAAATGGTCAAATGGTACTCCTATCAGCATGACGAATGAGGCGCTGTCAGCCTGAGGGTTAAGGGCTCACGTACAGGTTCTGTTATTGGGTAAGTCATGCTCCCTCGGCCTCCTCATCTGTTGAAATGGGGACAATAACCCTGACTTTGCAGAAACAGATGATGGATGTAAAGTGCTCAGCACAACGCGTGACACTTAGGAAGATGTGATTACATGTTACTCCAGACCCAAGAGGTCCCTTCCCTATCACTCCTGGCCAGGGTGCTGTCAGGGACTAATGGGGGAAGAAAAAGGCTGGGCATCTCCAACCTTTGTCAAATATTCCCTCCAGAAAACATGGAGTCTCTCCTTCAGCTCTGGGACCCCTGGGTGCCTCAGTTGTTCCCAAGGGATCCAGCTGTGAGGGCCAGTCAAAAGCATACTCCACTCCCTACTGCTTGGGAGTACTGAGTATCCACCTGTGGGTTCTGCCTAATCTCTAGGAGGCAACCTCAGTTGATGTTCTGATCGATTTCCAGTGTAACAAATCTGGGAATAACTAAATGAATGAGCTTTCAACAATGGCAACCATCCTTTCCAAGAACTCTTTCCCTGAGGCCCAAGGCCACTTTAATGCCCCTTCTCCAAGGGAGTCCAGTGATGGCCCGGAGGGGTCTCCTGCCCTGGCCCCCAGGAAGATGTCACCTGAGCCACACACCCAACATTCCACCTGTTCTGCCCACCCAGAGTGTAAAATTCAATGACTAGGAAGCCTTGAGACCACTGAGGAGAGGACTGTGGGTGGAACCCCTGGGAACTGACTGCTCTCCAAGTCACACCCCCACATCTCACGAAGAAGCTCCACACTGCCATCTGGTGGCACTGCCCACATACTGTTGGGGCCAGCCAAGAGGGAAGGGGCTCATTCCAAGCACACAGCAGGTTCCAGAGGTAGAACCCTGAGCTGTCCCCCAGCCCTGGCCCCTAATCTGAAGACAGCCTCCTGCTCCACTCCTTTCTCTTTGCCAAGAGGCCAGATTCACCGGTAGACACCAACATTCTCAAAGTTCTGGTCCCCCAATATTCCTATAAGTCTAGTCCTCAAGGCTGGGGACCATCAAGAAAGTGCTCAGAAAGGGAGAGGAGGGTTAATTCTTTCTCAGGTACTAGAGTTATTAGTAGAGGCTTAAAACTAGTTCTAGCAGGACCAGTGGTGCAGGCCTGTCATCCTAGCACTATGGGAGACTGAGGAAGGAGGATAGGGAGTTCCAGCATAGCCTGGACAATTTAACAACTTAACTACGTCTCAGTGACTCCACAGACCAGCTGAGTCAAGACAGATTCTGAACTTTGAGGGTTTTTTTTTTTTTGAGACAGGGTCTCACACTGTGGTCCAGGCTGGTCCTGAGCTCACTTCGGAGCCCAGGCTGGCCTTGGACTCACAGCAATCCTCCTGTCTCAGCCTCCGAGTGCTGGGATTACAGGCATGCACCACCACACACAGCTTATGTAGTGCTGGGGAATTGAACTAGGGTACTTAGCGCTTGCTCAAGCGCTTTAACCGCTGAGCCAGCTTTCCTCCAGCCCTTAACTATGTCTCAAAATCAAAAATCAAAATGGTCTGAGGGGACAGGGGGCATAGCTCAGCAGTTAGGACACTTGCTAGCAAGGGCAAGGCCCTGGGTCCAATTCCCCAGCATCATATAAACTGGGTGTGCACATGCCTGTAATCTCAGCACTCAGGAGGCCAAGGCAGGAGGACTGCTGCAAGTCCCAGGCCAGCCTGGACTACAGAGTGAGTATGGGTCAGTCTGTACTACAAAATGAGGCTCTGTCTCAAAAAAAAAGTTTGGGATGTAGCTTTGTGCAAAGGCTCTGGGTTCCATCCCCAGTACCATAAAAAAAGATGTAAATAAAAATAAAAATAGTCCTCCAACAATACACATTTCCCAATTCCCAGGAGGACCCCTAGGATGATAATAGCCAGGAAAGGCTGCCTCAAGGAGGGCTGGAAGATATCATCCCTTAAAAGCAGAGATTTGTAAAACCAGGTAGTATATGTCTGTAATCCCAGGATTCTGAGAGGCTAAGGCACAAGAATAGCCAGTTGGAGCCCAGAATGTGCAATTTAGCAATTTAGTAAAACCTCGCCTAAAAAAAAAAAAAGTGGCACATGCCTGTAATCCCAGAACTCAAGAGGCTGAGGCAGGAGAGGACTACAGAGAGTTCAAGACCAGCCTGAACTACAGAATTAGACCATGACTCAAAAAAGGTGGGGGTGTGCTGGGGATTTAGCCCAGTATAAAGGCCCTCAGTTCAACCTGCCAGTAACACACACACACAAAGCAAGCAGAAACCCTCTTATTTGGTCTCTTTCTGAAAACCTTAGACTGGTCAATACCTGTTGATTGAGGTGAATATAGAGGCAGGCTGTGGAGCTTTTAGAAGGAGCCCTGGGTAGGCCAGGCAGGGGTAGGAACATGACTATTGTCAGTTGGACGGTGAACTAGCCCTGAGCTTGAAGTCAAGTCCCTGAGCTCCAATGCCCTCCTGAAGCAGGAGAATAGCAAGTTGGAGCCAGACTGTACAATGTAGCAAGACCCTTCTTCAAAAAGAAAAAAAAAAGTGACACATAACTATAATCCCAGCACTCAGCAAGCTGAGTCAAGAGGAATGCCAAGAGTTCAGGGCCAGCCAGGGCTACTGTGAGGAGCAGGGGGATATCTGGAAGTGTAGGAAGGGCCAGAGCTGTTTGCGACACCAGGTCCAGTCTCGATGTCCCCCCATGCATACACCTCTTTCTCTACCAAGTGTCATCTCTAATTCTTTACCTACCCACCCCCAAATCGGGGCAAAGCTGATTACCAACAAATCCCAGCAAAGGCAAAACCACGATGGCACGGAACACTTGATACCATTAGCTAAAAGCCTCTCTGGACCAAGTGCCCCTCCTCTGCAACCCAGAAACCAAGCAATCCTGGCTGCACCCCAGCACTGCTGCCTGAGCACCCTCTCTGTAACCTATAGCAAGTCATGTACTCTCTGGACCTCTGGACTCAGGAGGACCGCCCCTCAGGGGAGGTCAGAGTATGCTAAGAACCCCCCACTGTTCCCTTGGGCCTGCTTCCAAAGCTACCAGGGCCTAGTAATGCCTGGTTGATAGCTGAGAAACCAGGCAGAAAGTTTAGTACTTCAAAAGATGAAGGCCCTTGCTTGTCACATCAGTAGGGCAGAGCTGTTCTAGGTCACACAGTGGACGGGATCCAGAGGGCAACACAAGAAGTCATCGGCCAGGCACAAACAGGCCTGGGATCTGCCTCTGTCCCTCACTGGCAAATAACCTTGAGAAATCCCCTCTCTGTTCTGCTCCCGGCTCCACGAGCAGAAGCAATGTCTATTTCTACGTGTGGGAAGAGTCAACTATCCGTATGGTTTATGACAGAAGAGGGCCGTCTGCCCTGTGCTTACTTCCCCAAAACCCGTCCAGGAGGTGGTGATACCCATTTCTCAGACTGGTACCAGTGGGGCTGCCGTCAGCTGTCAGGGGCAGAGCAGCAGCCTGGCCGCGCTCAGAGGGATGGGGAACCAAGGGCATCCGGATAGGAAGAAGCAGATCATGTTTCCAGTCTGGCCCTTTAAGGCCTCCGTTTCTGGAATCTGATGCCATACCTGCCCCCTTGGGGCTGTGAAAGGTTAATGCCGGGCTCCACCCTTGGAGAACCATCTTAAGAGCCAGCTTATTTGGCAAGGGAGGGGGGCTGGGAGCGCAGGTGCTAAGCACCCCATCTTCACTCAAGAGCGTAGTCATAGCAAAGCTACATAAGGCGCGAAGAAAGCTGCGTCCTAGAGGGGAAGAGCCCGAATCTGATGGGCCCAAACCCTCCACCGCCTGGGACTCTAGCTCCTAGAAGGGAAACGAGTTCAGAGGAGGACATTAGTTACACAGCCCCGCACAAGCCCTCACCTCACGCTGCCCTCCCGAAGGTATGGAACTGGGCAATGCCAGAAAGCGGCAGCCGCAAGGGCAAGACTTCGTACGGCCCCCAAGGGGCTCGGGAAAGGCGATGCCAGTGGAGGTGAGGGCGGGGGCGGCAGCAGCCTCCGGGTGGTAAGTTTGCCACCAAGCCCCTCTTGAGAGAAGCCTCTATCTGTCCAACTCTACACTGGAGCCTTGACGCTACCGCCTCGCCCCCAAGTGATCTGGGAGAGGTGGCAACGGAAAGTGGAAGGCTTTAGTAAAGCCACGAGAGCCCCAGAAAGGGAGATGCCGGCTCTGCACCCCACTGCACACACCCCCCTCGAAAGCACCAGCCACTAACACGAACCTCAGCCTCCTTCACCGGGCGCCTGGCCCCCCGACTGTCTCTTCCAGCCTTCGGTCACTCTGCCCATCCGCCTTGGTGACGCCACCCCTGCCGCGGGCACGCGTAGGTCGGTACCTCGGCGAAGGCCTGTCGGGGGCGGCCGGGGTCCCGGCGCCGAGGTCAGCGCTGGGGGGAGGCGGGGCCGCGGGGTGGGCTGCGGCGGAAGGGCGAGTCGGGCTCCGGGCCGTGGCCGCGCCGCAGCCGCCCAGCGCCCCACGGCACGCAGCTCCCCAGGCCGAGGGCCGAGGCGAGCAGCGCGGGCGGGCGGCCGCGGCGACCGCGGCGCGAGCCCTTCTTGAGGCGCGACCCGTGCGCCCCCAGGTAGAGCTCGGCCTGCGCCACGCCGCCGCTCAGGCGGCTCAGGCTCTCGGCGCGGTGCGCCAGGCGCAGCTCGGCGGCCAGGAAGACGCGGTGCAGCTGCAGCACGCGGCTCTCCAGCTCGGACACCAGGCGCCGGCGGCCCTCCACCTCCAGCAGCCGCCGCCGCGCCTCGGCCAGCTCCAGCGCGCGGCTGCCCGCCCCCGCCGCGCCCCCCGCGGGCCCGGCGCCCCCCGCGACCCCACTAGCGCCCTGGCGCCAGCGCTGCAGCTCCTGGCCCTCGGCCGCGCCCGCCTGCGCCGCCGTGGGCAGCGGCGGGGACTGAGCCGGGGTCGGGGTCAAGGTCGGGCTTGGGGGCGGGGGCTGAGGGGACGACTGGGGCTCCCGGGGCGGCGGCGGGGGCGACCCCGGTTCTGCCGTCCCTTCCGGAGCCCCGGGGCCGCAGGCGCTGATGCGGCAGCCCGGCATCCCCCGCCCCCCGGCGGCCTGCGGCGCTGGGTGCGAGAAGGCTGGGCGCTGGGCGCGAGAGCAACGGCGGCCGCAGTACCCACGCCAGCGCCGCCCCGGCGGCCGGGGCGTCTTATAAAACACGGGGCGGAGCGATGAGCCGCGCAGCCAATCAGAGACTAGCATGCCTTGAGCCCGCCCCTCCTCTTTGGGCCCCCGCAAGTTCTGCACATTCCCCAAATCCTCAGGTTCCCTGATCCTTCTCCAACTCTGCCCTACTACGTCATCAAGTCTCCGTCCCTCTCTCTCCAGATTCTGGGTGGAAATGGGCCATTCCTTCCCTGTCCTGGCCCTTCAAAGTCATAAATCAGAACGCATAGAATCCCGTCTGCACCCGAGGCAGTGTCTTGCCTGAGGCCCCGAGTGACAGGGAGAACTCGGCCCGGCTGACTTGTTACACAGTGCTCCTTCCATACTTCATGCGGCTTCCTCGGCCGAGTGAGTTTCTGTCTAGTCTCGTGGGCCCCTGGGTTCGTCAGGATGCCCTCCCATCTCGCTGGGGTGTTGAGCAGAGGGGCGACGGGCGTCCCCTGGGGTGGAGGTGGGGAGCGTGTGCATCTAGCTGGGCTGGTTCCGTGTCCGGCAGGCTGTGTGCTTGCAGGACAAGCATCACCATGCAGCCGCTGAGCCAGCAAACCTTGGTGACACCCTCAAAAAGCCGCAGACCTCAAGAGGTGTAAAATTCTTCCTCTGCCTCTGCAAGCTGCTCCTGGCAAATGGCACAGCACCTTTTACATGAAGGGAATGAGAGACCCAGAAGATGCCTAGTGTCCTGCTCAAGGTCACATTGCGAGCTGGTGGCTGAATTCTGTACAGAAAGCATACCAACTCAGCCATTCACGTCCTCTGGAGGCTCACATGCTCGGCTCCCCTCCCTGATGGAGAGGGACCTTCCATATCTGGGATTTCAGTCATCGTCGCAAAATGAAAGCATGAGCCCTGGGCTGGAGGAATGGCACAGCGATTAAAGCGCTTGTTCAGCAAGCGCAAAGCCCCGAGTTCCCTCCGCCTCACCACTTATACTAGATGTGGTGGCGCAGGCCTGTAATCCCAGCATTCGGGAGGCAGGAGGATTGCCGCCATGTGTTTGAGGCCAGCCTGGGCTCCATAATGAGTTCAGGACCCGCCTGGGCTACAGAGCGAGACCTTGCCTCAAAAAAAACAAAAACAAAAACAAAAACAAAAAAACAAAAAAACCGTGAGGCCTGCCTACATTCCTTGCAGCACAAGTGGCCCTACTATTCCTTTCCAGACGTTGCTGGGGCACTTTGGCCTTACAGGTGTTTCTGTCTGCCTAAAGGTGCTGTCAGAGAGGTGTCTGTACGGGGAGAGAGCAAAGTGTGAAGGCTAAAAACCATCCCTGAAACAACTTGGAAGGACAGCAGCTGAGCCTTGTAAGGTGGGGCAGTGCGACCAGTGTCCCGTCTGCCCAGGGAGATACCTGCTGTGCTGAGAAAGACACCAGAAAGCCTTGAGCTTGCTCCTCCTCCCCTCCCCCCCCACCCGCGCTCTCTAAGTGCCTTTGACTGAGTGATGGGGACTCGTGGGCGAGACAGCGCGGCTCCAGAGAGGCTGCTCAGCAGAGCCTCAGAGAGGAGAAAGAGGCAGGTCAGGGAACGCCAGGCATGGGAAGAGGAAGGAAGAAGGACTTGGAAGTCCAGAAGCTGCTTGGTGACCAGGAGCAGTGGAGACTCAGGAAGGGGCTGAGGGGAACTAAGCAAGGTCTCAGGGAGATGAAGAAGCGCCTTTGGTGCAGGTGGTGAGACCCGATGTGTGTGGCGAGGTGTCTGGTGGCCGGGAGGTTGGGCTCCTGCTTTGTGGCATTTCCTACAAGTCACAGACATACACATATTTATTTGCGTACTGTTTAGTTGATAATGAATGGTTTCTCCCTGTAGACTGGTTTTGCTTACCATTAGAAATCTCTGAAGTTAAATAGTGTCTGACTACATAATACATAAGTTAAAGTAAAAATAAATTTTACTTTGCCAGATATTGAACTCAAGGCCTTAGCACGTGCTAGGCACTTATTTAACAATTTGATCATTAAAGGTGATGGGAGTTTAAAGAGGTTTCAGCTGCAACCAGGGACGTGCAGAGAGGTGCAAAGGCCAGCTAAGATTAAAAGGAAACACAAAGTGCTTCCTGCAGAAGGTCATATTTACTCAGTTTCTCTCTTTTTTTTTCCCAGTGTTGGGGACCCAACCCAGAACCACATGCACACTGGGCAAACACCACTGAGCCAAACCCTCAGGGCCAAAAGGTAATTTTTTTTTTTTTTTGAGACAGAGTCTCACTTTGTAGTCCAGGCTGGTCCCAAACTCACTGTGTAGCTCAGGCTGGCCTTGAACTCACCACAATCCTGTCTCAGCCTCCCAGGTGCGAGGACTACAGGCGTGTGCCACCAGCATGGCTGAAGAGGTGATATTTAAACCTGAAAGATGAGTGGTGGCATAGTGTGTAATCTCATCACTCTGGGAAGCTGAGGCAGGAGGATTGCGAGTTTGAGCCCAACCTGGGCAACTCAGCAATTTAAGGAAGGAAGACCTTGTCTCAAAACAAAAATAACAAATGAGCTGGGGATGTAGCTCAGTTGGAAGGTCCTGGGGCCAGTGGCCAGTACACACAAGAAAAGTAGATAAACAAAGGATGGAGTAAAGCAAATGATGCAGAAATGACAGGAAGAAGGGAGCAGGAGCACATGTGCAAAGATGAGGGGTAGAGGGAGGGTTTTGCTGTCTTCCAGTAAGAGAAATGCTTTTCTCCCCTGGTGCTGGGGATCAACTACTGCTGGGCTGCACCCCCAGACCTTTTTTTTTCTTTATGTGTGTGGGACATAAAGAAAGGTTCTCATAGTCCAGGCTGACCGTGAGCTCAGTCTGTAACCCCGGCCAACCTTCCAACTTGCAATCCTCCTGTCTCAGCCTCCCAAGTGCTACAATTATAGGTATATGCCACAATACCTAGCTTTCCTTTTGGGGAGGGATAACAGGGTCTCGCTGCGTCGTTAAGGCTGGTCCTCAACTCAGTATGTAGCCCACACTAGCCTCAAACTTACGGCAATCATCCTGCCTCCTGTGTGCTGGGATTATACGCATGCATGAGATCACAATCCAGCATGCTGTTCAGTCTGCATCCAGCCCCTCCCTGGAGAACGGAGCCTTTGGAGGAGACAGCGAATATGGCTGTGGCCCTAGCCACCTCCTGGTGCATCAGCTGGGGGAGAAAATCAAGACCTGAACAGGAGCTGGAGGAATAGCACAGCAGTTAAAATGCTCGCCTAGCAAGCACAAGGCCCGGAGTTTGATTCCTCAGCACCACATAAAGCCAGGTGTGGTAGTCCATGCCTGTGGTCCTAGCACTTGGGAGGCTGAGGCAGGATTGTCATGAGTCCAAGGCCAGCCTGGGCTCCCTAGTGAATTCAGAACCAGTTACAGCAAGACCTTGTCTCAAAAAAAAAAAAAAAAGAAAGAAAGAAAGAAAAAAGGAACGAAAAGAAAAGAAAAAAGACTCGAAGAGTCCATTTCCATCCAGGCCTAGAAGATTCCAGGCCTCAGTTGGGAGATCCAACCCCTCCCTTTCTGTCTCTTCCTGGCAACCTGGCCTAGCACCCTCTAGGATGCGATCTCGATTTAATAATTTAACAGATACAGACAAAGATAGCAGCTCTGAAAATAACCCAGCCAGGCCTCAGCCTCCATCTCCCCCCTTCCCGCCCTCCTCCCAAGGTCTCGGTGGCGGGCCACACCTGTCAGTGCCCGCCTGGCCGTGGACACCTGACTCCACACCTCACATCCTTCTCCTCACTCCTTCTCGCCACCTCTCTCTCTTCATTCTCATATTAAGAGCTTTCAAATCAAGTAGGGTTTAAAAGAATCTCGTCCTAGAAACCAGTAGTTTTGGGTTTATTCACGGTGCGGCTTGAGCCAGTCCTTTCTCCTCTCTGCATTTCCCTTCCTAGTTTGTAATATGATGCACCTGGGCTCCAGTGGGGGAGGGTGACTTGGCTGGAGACTGACATCCCCGGGAAGGCGTGGCTGCTGGGTCAGGGTCCTCTTACCAAAGGCACACAGACCAGCCTGCTGCTACATCCAGAAAGCTCAGAGTTTCTCTGTTTTTAATCTCTCCTGTGATGAAAAATTTGCCCTAGTTATTATTCCCGGAGTACAAGGCTGTAAATTTTGCTCATAATGGAGGCAGCAGATGCTACACGCTTTTGATGCTTGATCGTTTTTCCAATCAGGGGAAATTATCCTCCTTCCCTCTTGAGGCATTGCTCAAATCACCTGCATCCCACTTTAGGGTCTCAGTGTTTTGCTGTTTTTGTTGTTTGTTCATTTTTGCTGTGCTGGGGATCAAACCCAAGGTCCCATGCGTGCTAGACAAGCGCTCTACCACTGAGAGGCAGGTTCTCATCTTCACATCTCTAAAATAGCTAGATGTTGAAGGGTAAAAAGGATAGTGGGGCTGAGATCGTGTCTGTGTTCATGTGTTCACTCAACACAATTCAGCACCTACTAAACCCTAGCCACTGTGTGAGATGTGAGGAGCACCACAATAAATCAGACATATAATCTGTTTCCACAAAGCCTGTATCTCAGAAATCAAAATAATTAAATCCCAAGAAATGTACCATAAAAGATTAGTAAAATGTCTGGTAACACTAGTGCTTACTTGATATAGATACTGATCCTATGAAGCACTATTATTACATACCCATTTTACAGATGAGGACCCTAAAGGATAGAGTGAGTGAGTGGCCAAGTTTGCACGGTCAAGAAGTGGAAGTGTTACACTCAGGATTCAACGCACAGGCAGTCTGCCTCCTGAGTGCTTCCCTAGAAATCACCAACAAGGAATAAATTGGTAACATGATAGAAAAAAGAATCAAGGGCTGGAGGAATAGCTCAGCAGTTAAAGTGCTTGTCTAGCAAGTGCTAAGTACCTGAGTTCGATTCCCCAGCACCACATAAGTTGGACATGATGGTGCACACCTATAATCCCAGCACTTGGAAAGCTGAGACAGGAGGACTGCCACGAGTCCAATGCCAGCCTGGGCTCCATAGTGAGTTCAGGATTAGCCTGGGCTACAGACAGAGACCTTGTACCCCCAATGTCCCCTCCTTCCCCCACCTAAAAAATAAAAGAATCAGAGACAGCTTAGCATTAGAAAGTAGCTTTTAAGTTGAAAGCTGAAAACAGGCATGGTGTCCCAGGCCTGGAGCCCCCAGCACTCTGGGAGGCTGAGGCAGAAGAATCTCAGGCTCAAACCCAGCCTGGACAATTTAATGACTTAGCAAGACCCTGTCTCAAAATAAAAAAATGAAAATAAGAAAAAGATGGGGGATATAGCTCAGTGTGGAGGCCCTAGATTCCATCCCCAGCACCACACACACACACACACACACACACACACACACACACACACACACACAGTTAAAACCTGAAAGATGAACAGAAGTCAGACAAGTGGAGTTGAAGAGAATTTTTTCCCCAACAGAAAGAAGAGCCGGAGCCAGGGGTGTGGCTTAGCAGTTAGAGCACTTGCCTAGCAAGCACAACTCCCTGGGTTTGATTCCCTGGTACCATATAGAGTAGGCATGTGAGCCCAGTACTCGGAGGTTGAGGCCGGAAAATTACTTTGAGTTGAGGCCAGCCTGGGCTCCATAGTGAGTTCAGGACCAGCCTGGACTACAGAGCAAGACCCTGTCTCGAAATATATACATATGTAATAAGTACAAAGGCCCTGAGATAGGAAGATCAGTGTGTTCAGTGCCTGGTGAGCCTGCAGGGAAATGAGGAAGGTTAATCTCAAAGATGTAGCCCAGGGCCTGAAGACCAGACAGGGGATGTGCAGGGGGAAGCTTTGAAAGGTTTAAGGTAGAAATTAATGTGCTCTGACACGTTTCTAAATATCATGCTATTTGCTATGTGGAGAATGGACTGAAAAGGAACAAGAGGGGAATGAAGGGCACCAGTTAGGAGATTACTCAATAATCCATTGGCGAGAGGACAATGCTAAGTGTAATGGCCAGGGCCAGGAGAGACATGGATTTGGGGTTTATTTGGAGATAAACAAGAGGACGGGTGGATGGATTAGTGTGGGGATGAGGCAATGCCCTTGGTTTGCCCATGAAGCGGTGAGATGGATTATGGTGCCACTGACCGAGGAGACCATGCCAAGGAGCAGGTTTGGAGGAGAAGTCAAGGTCAATTCCAAAACTAGAAATAGGAAGATGGACTTTGAGGAAAGGGAAAGAGGATGTGGAGGGTGAGGGGGTGGGAAGGGGAAGGGAAGTGATGGTCGAGATGCGATAAGTACCTGCACTAAGTTCTCAAGTTGATAGTTATTACTGTGTAGCACAAGTACAAACCAACAATTTTGGCACAAAACATTCCCAAACTAACAACAACAAAAGGTCTACAGTGGTAGCCTATTATAGGTTCTTTCCTTTTTTTGAGACAGGGTCTTATTCTGTAGCCCAGGCTGGTCCTAAACTCATTATGTAGCCCAGGCTGGCTTTGGAATCATGGCAATCCTCCTGCCTCAGCCTCCCGAGTGCTGGGATTATAAGCATGCACCACCATGTCCGGCTTTATATGGTGCTGGGATTATAAGCATGCACCACCATGTCCGGCTTTATATGGTGCTGGGGAATCGAACTCAGGGCCTTTTGTTTGCAAGGCAAGTGTTTTAACCTGTTTTAACCGCTGTGCCATTTCTCCAGCCCTCCTTTCTTTCTCTGTGTGTGTATGTAGTGTGTGTATGCGCGCGTGTACTTGTGAGTGTGTGTGTGTGTGTATGAGTGCTGGGGATTCAACCCAGGGCCTTGTGCATGCTAAGTACATGCTCTACCACTGAGCTACAGCCTAGCCCCACCCATCTTCCCTTTTTTTTGGTACTAGGGTTCAAGCCCTGGGCCTTCACACTGAGCTGCACTCTATATCCCTGGCAAACCCCCGCACCCCCCACTTTTTTTTTTAACAGGGTCTTGCTAAATTGCTAAATTGCCTAGTCTGTGTTCAAATTTGTGATCTTCCTGCTCCAGGCTCTCAGAGCGCTAGGATTATGTGGCCTGTATTACTAGTTTGTTCCTTTTTTTTTCCAGCCCAACTAAGAAATATTTTACCTAGTAGGGTGAACATTTGGCTTCAAAGGTGAAAATCTTGGGGCTGGAGGAATGGTTCAGTGGTTAAGTGCTTGCCTAGCAAGCGCTAAGTATCTCAGCACCATATACGCTGGGCGTGGTGGCATATGTCTGTAATCCTAGCACTCAGGAGGCTGAGGCAGGAGGATTGCCGTGAGTCCAAGGCTATCCTGGGCTACATAGCAAGACCTTGTCTCTAAAATAAAGAAATCATAATAAAAATATAAAGGAGGAACGACAGTACTACCAGGAGCACCTTTGTATGACAGCAGGATTGGTCCTGTAGGAGAACTATTGCTGCTGGGTGCTAAATAACCTCAGGTGGGAGATTCTTTTTCATTTACTTGTTTATTTATTTTGAGACAGGGTCTCGCTCTGGTGCTGAACTCATCATATAGCCCAGGCTGACCTCAAACACAGGAGGCCTCCTGCCTCAGCCTCCCAAGTTCTAGGATTATGGGCGTGTACCACCATGTCCATCTTATGTGGTGCCGGGGCATAGAACCCGGGGCCTTGAGCTTGCTAGGCAAGCGCTTTAACCGCTGAGCTACTCCTCCAGTTCATCCGGTGGGAGATTCCAAAGAAGGCAAGAGTCCCTGGCTCGCCAGAATGAGCCTTTAGTAAGCATCTAGCATATGTGAGTGCTAGGATTATGAGCGTGATCAGGCAGGACTGGTCATGTCCCTGCACTCTGACGCCCTCAGGGGAAGACAGCAAGCCTTTTGAGGAGCAGCACAAACACTGTTGGTGAGGATGTGTTGCGTGCCAATGAATGAAGTAAACTGCAAAGTGTAGGAAATACCGAAGGGGACACAGGCTAGACGGGGATGTCAAGGATAAACGCAGTGAGTGGCTGGGATTCCTACCTTCCCAGGGTTCATTTGTCTGTCTTTTTCTATGGGACAGAGGGAAGTGCCTCTCCAGGAATGGGCTGTGTCCCTAGGCTAGCCAATGAGACTCTCCTGGGACAATCCCGGGAACTAACAGGAAAAAGACTTTCTCTCTAGGAGTCCTTGTTGGAACAAAGGACAGATCTCCAGCAGCAGGTGCTATCCTGCCTCCCCGGGGAAGAAAGGGCCAGAGCGCAGCCCTCCCACAGCAGAGCCCAGGTGAGTGGTGACACCTGTGACCTGCACCTCAGGGCAGTCCTGGTCTTAGACTTTTCCATCAGGTGAACCATCCAGTTCTCCTGATTTTCCTTAGGCTGTTTCGAGTTGGGTTTTCTGTCACTTACAACCAAAGAGATGCTAATTGATGGGGAATGCCCACAGGGCTCGGAGGAGCCAGGCTGGGAACTGCCAGGGGGAACAGCCCAGCCCGGTGAGAGGAACAAGTCCAGGTGGAAGGCAAAGGCTCTGGGCCTTCCCCTCAGGAGGCAAGCGCTCAAACCGCTAAGCTGTTCCTCTAACCCTGTATTTTTCCTTCTTCTCTCTTTGGAACCTCTAGGTGTTTGTAGGGTCCTGTCTTGGTCACTTTCTCGGGGCCGGGCCTGAGCATCCGACATCCACAACATAAGGGGGGAAAGATTTATTTTAGCTCACAGTTTCAGCAGGTCTCAGTCCATTCATGGGTGGCTGGCAATGGCGGAAGCCCATGGCGGAGGCCCAGCTGGGCAACAGCAGTTCATACCCTGGGCAGACAGGAAGCCAAGTGAGGGTATCCTTCCAGGTTATGTCCCAGTGCTCTGGCCCTTCTGACCAGGCCCCACTTCTCAACGGGACATGGTTCCATAGGGGACATCCCAGATCCAAACCATAACAGTCCTTTGCCTGTCCCTCCCTGAGTCACCCTCTTGCTCCTCCCCACACCCCACGGCTTTCTGGGCCAGCTTTCTGAGGCCAGCTGCAGAGTGCTCACTCTGAATGCAAGAAAAAATGTAAGGCATCCATGCCAGGACCTTCCCTCTCTCTCCTTTCCTCTTTCCATTCCTTCCTCCCATTTCTGAGGCTGCAACACAGCAGCTACGACCCCTACACCTGCCCTCAGTAAGCTGAAGGCCTGAACTCAGGACTGAGGCCAGGGTCCACCTGGCTGCCTTTCCTTCCACAGAGGCCAGGGCACTACTGAGGGTGCAGGCAGCTCCCCTTGAGAACATGGGGACCTGGGAACTGGCCTAGAATAGCAGGATAAGCTCAATGTCATTCAGGCAGAGGCTCACTCAAAAGACCAGGCTGTAAGCTCCCAGCCTCTCTCCTGTCCCTTAGCTGAGTCCCCAGGGCTAAATCTGGCAAACCACTTGGCAGGGAACCTTGTTTAGAC
This sequence comes from Ctenodactylus gundi, assembly GCA_004027205.1. Taxonomy (NCBI): domain Eukaryota; kingdom Metazoa; phylum Chordata; class Mammalia; order Rodentia; family Ctenodactylidae; genus Ctenodactylus; species Ctenodactylus gundi. The sequence goes on from PVKB01003748.1 coordinate 152,284, forward strand.
CTAAACAGGGGTTCCTCATGTTTTCCCTGGTGACCTCAGCCCTCCATCGTTCCCCTCTCAGACATGATTTTTTTCTTTTCTTGTTTTGAGACGGTCCCGCTCTGTAGCCCAGGCTGGTCCTGAACTCACTATGCAGCCCAGGATAGCCTTGGACTCCAGTCAATCCTCCTGCCTCAGCCTCCCAAGTGCTGGGATCATAGGTATGCACTACCATGCCCAACTTTATGTGGTGCTGGGGAATTCTGTTCACCCTAAAGCAGAACAGGATAAACCGAAGATTCCAACTCCAGCTCTGTGATAGCAAGTTCTTCTGGCCATTTCCACTCTTGTGTGCTGCCCCCTAGTGCCGGATGGGAAAAGCACTCTAGAAGCAAGCAAGTAACCCTGGAAGGGAAGCCGGAAAGTAGGCAGAGCCTAACGCTGGCTCCACCCACCGCCACCCGCCTTATTCCTACCCACTGCTTCTTACCAGCGTCAAGTAGAGCCGGGTGTGGTGGTGCATGTCCAATCCCAGCACTGGGGAGGCTGAGGTGGATTGCTATGAGTTCCAGGCCAACCTAGGCTACAGAGCCAGACCGTCTCAAAAAAAATTTTTTTAAATTAAAATTCAACCCCCCCCCAACACTACCGCACCACATAAACTGGGCATGGTGGCTCAAGCCTGTGATCCCAGCGCTCTGGAGGCTGAGGCAAGAGGATTGCCGTGAGTCCAAGGCCAGCCTGGACTACAGTGTGAGTTTAGGACCAGCCTGGGCTACAGAGTGAGATCCTGTCTTAAAAGGCAAACGTTTTAACCACTGTGCCATTCATTCCACTGCCCACCCCCCCTTTATTTTTAATGAAACAGGGTCTTCCTCTGCAGTCCTGGCTGGTCCTGAATTTGCTATGTGGCCCAGACTGACCTTAAATTCACAGCAGCCTATCAGCCTCCAAAACGCTGGGATCACAAGCATGCACCACCATACCCAGTTTATGTATTGCTAAGGAATTGAACTCAGGACCTCTGCTCACTAGGCAAGTGCTCCAACCACTCTGCTAATTATGTGGTGCTGTATTTTTAATTTCAAGGCAGGATCTCACTAAATTGCCCAGGCTGAGCTAGAACTTGCAGTCCCTCCTGCCTCCATTATTTCCTCTCCTGTCCAGTCAAGAAACCTGAATGGGGACTAAGGAAGGTGATCAGAAGGGTAAAAATAGAATGGAGCAGAGCAATGCCGGAGATCAGAGGGTCAGGACAGTGGCTCCAGATCAAGGCCAACAGGCAAACTGAGCTCTGGAGGCTCTGCTTACAAAGACAGGCCTCCAGGGCTAGGGGCAGAGCTCAGTGGCTAGAGTGCTTGTCTGGCAAGCCAAGGCCCCAGGTTCATTCTCCAGCACCACAAAAGCAGGGCACAGTGGCACCTGCCTATAGTCATAGCACTCAGAAACCTGAGCAAGGGGATTGCAATGTTGGAGGTCAGCCTTGGGGTGTGACTCAGAAAGAGGTCCAGGGCTGGGGGAGAGCTCAGCAGTTAGAGTGCTTGCCTAGCACATAAACCAGGCATGGTAGTGGTAGATGCCTGTATTCCTAGCACTTGGGAGGCTACAGCAGGAGGATTTCTATGGGTTCAAAGCCAGCCTGGGCTACATAAAGTTCAGGACCAGCCTGGACTAGAGTGAGACCCTGTTTTTTAAAAAATGGTAAAAAGTTTTTTTTAATATTAATTATTTATTTTTAAGACAGGGTCTCGCTCGGTAGCCCAGGCTGACCTTGGACTCATGGCAATCCTCCTGCCTAAGCCTCACAAATGTTGGGCTTACAGGTGTGCACCACCACGCCGGGTTTATGTGGTGCTGGGGAATCAAACTCAGGGCCGTGTACTTGCAAGACAAGTGCTCTAACCGCTGAGCTATGTCCCCAGCCCTTTATATTTCCTTATCTACTTGCAGGGCTATTCGAGTGTTTTCACTCCGGGACTACCATGATCAAAGTCTCTACCCACATTCCTTTTTCTCTTTTTCCTCTTATCTGCACACCATGCCTCTACCAACATCCTTGCCCACGTTCCCTCAGGTGCCCAGGTGCCACAGCCTCTTGTAGCTGTGCCCTGGACAGGGACTTGCTGGGTCATGAAGTGTACAGTTGTGCAAGCACACACACCAGGCTCATTCCCGAGCTCCTAGTGGAATTGGAATGTACCACCTGCCCCAGGATGCCACAGGATGCTTAGTGAAAACTGTACACTTTGGCCTAGCAGGTCCCAGTGATCACTTCCCACATCCTTATGTCCCTGTGTCTCTAGTATCTTTTTATTTATTTATTTATTTATTTATTTTTGAGGCAGGGTCTCACTCTGTGGTCCAGGCTAGTCCTGAACACACTTCGGAGCCCAGGCTGGCCTTGGACTCACGGCAATCCTCCTGCCTCAGCCTCCTAAGTGCTGGGATTACAGGCGTGCACCACCACACCCAGCCTATGTGGTTCTGGGGAATCGAACTAGGGTACTTAGTGCTTGCTAGGCAAGCGCTTTAACCACTGAGCCATTCCTCCAGGCCCTCTAGTATCTTTTTAATGATCTCAGTTGGGCCAGGCCCTGGTGGCACAGGCCTATAATCCTAGAACTGAGGGAGGCTGAGACAGAAGCACCGCAAGCAAGCTCAAGCCCAACCTGGGTAACTAGCAACTCAGCCAGACCCCGTCTCAAATAAACAATAAAAGGGGCTCAGAATATAGCTCAGTGTGAAGACCCTGGGTTCAGTCCCCAATACACGGAGAAAGTCATATGGGCAGAGGTACCACTCTCTTCCCAGAGGAGGGTAGGAGAGAAGGAAAATACTTGCCTAGTTTGTGCCAACTGCCTGAGCAATTTCCCCTCTTGAAGCCTCAGTTTCCATGTCAACAAAATGCCAATGACGATACCTGAGTCAAATTTCACATATCAGTAGGAGGTTTAAATAATAGTATGCAAGTAAGGCATTTAGCTCCGATCCTGGAAGTGCTCCCTAACTCAATTGTTTACTGGTGCCATTATTGGTTTCTTGTTGTTTTTATTTTGAGACAGGTGGGTATTGAACCCACTATGTAGCCCAGTCTGGCCTCAAACACACAGCAATCCTCCTGCCTCAGCCTCCTGAGTGCTAGGATTATAGACAAGTACCTTACCAGACCTCCCTGCCAGGCTTTGCTCACCCAGTTTATGTGGTGCTGAGGAATCAAACCAGGGCCTGTGCTTGCTAGGCAAACAGGTTTTTTTTTTTTTTTTTTTTTGGTTGTTATTTTGCTTTATTTTGTTTTGGACATAGTCTTACTCTGTAGCCCACTCTGTTCTCAAGTTGCTATGTAGCCCAGACTGGCCTCAAACATGACAATCCAGGCTGGCCTTGAACACATGGTAATCCTGAGTGCTGAGATTACAGGCATGTGCTACCACATTCATCTTATGTGGTGCTGGGGAATGGAACTCAGGGCCTTGTGCTTGCTAAGCAAGAGCTTTAACTGCTTAGCTATTCCCTCATCTTGACAACAGGTGCTTTTCTTTTCTTTTCTTTCTTTCTTTCTTTCTTTCTTTCTTTCTTTCTTTTTTTTTTGAGACAGGGTCTGGCTCTGTAGCCCAGGTTGATCCTGAACTCACTATGGAGCCCAGGCTGACCTCGGGCACATGGCAATTCTCCTGCCTCAGCCTCCAAGTGTCTTACGTGGTGCTAGGGAGTTGACCTTGGGTACTTAGCGCTTGACTTGGTGCTTGCTTTAACCACTGAGCCATTCCTCCAGCCCCTCCCCTTTTTTAGAGGCAGGATCTTTCTCTGTAGTACAGGCTATTCCTAAACTCACTATGTAGCCCAGGCTGGCCTAGAACATAGGGCAATCCTCCTGCCTCGGCCTCCTGAGTGCTGGGATTGCAGGCATGCGCCACCACACCTGATTTATGTGGTGCTGGAGAATCAAATCCAGGGATTTGTGCTTGCTAGGCAACCACTGAGCTACAACCCCAGCCCTAGGCAAACACTGTAACCACTGAGCTACATTCCCAGGCTGCCTTCAGCCCAAGCTGGCTTCAAATTCTAAAGCAATCAGACTCAGCCCCCTGCCTCAGCTTCCCAAATGCTAGAACTATAGTCATGTGCCACCATGACTGGTTTAACTGCCTGGCTAATTTTTATATGATATTGGGAATTAAACCCAGAGTCTGAGCATGCTAGACCAAAGTTCTCATCTACTGAGCTACACCCGCAGCTGCTTTTATTGTTAATTTTAAAAATTGTTATTGTGGAGTAGGAACCCAGGGTAACCTGAGCTCTCACTTCTTGCCACCAGGTGGGGAGCCTTTTGCAGAGATACCCTTAAAATATAGCGACCATGGCCATATTGGCTATGTCTAGAATGGCTTTCAGGGCCACACAGCCTGACCTTCTGCGCTACCCTACTGTGGGTGGCGTGGAGGGCAGAGCTGAGGTACTTGTCCTTGTAGATTTCCTGGTACAAATTAGAAGGGCAAATCCTCAGAACCCCCCGGATCTCCCTCACAGCAAAGTCAGAAATCAGATCCCAGCCTTTCATTCAGTGAAAAACATTCTGGGGAGTGCCTGGTAGTCTTCTGCTGGGCCCCAGGAGAAGGTCAGGGGCTAAAAAGAGGACACTTAAGACAAGAAACCAGCAGCCCGCTGGGTACAATCGGGAAACACAGGGATTGTTCCCTGTTACAGAAAACCAAGCCGGCTTAGCGGTCGGGAAGGCCTCCCCGTTGGCGTGCCCTTTGACCCGGGGCCCCGAGGGCGCTCAGAGATGCGAGGACAGCGACCCATGGCACGGCGCGGGGACTCGGCCCTGGCCCCTACCTGGCCTCCCCGCCAGGCCTCACTCACCCGGGCTAGGCCTAGAGCGCGGTGCCCGCCCAGCGCCCGGGGCGGGGCTAGGGCTCAGGTGCGCTCGCGGAGCTGCGCGGACACAGGAAGTGTGTCCCCAGCGGCGGCCCGTGCCGCGCTCCCGCGAGACGCTCACCTGCACCCCAGGTGAGCGGTTAGGGGGGCGGGGGAAGGGCTGAACCGCAGGCGGCTCACCTGGCGGTACAGGTAAGCCTCGCGCGGGCCGGAGAGGGCGAGAAGTAGGGCGGCTCTGAACGGGGAGCCCCTCGAGGCCGCGCCTAGACGGGGTAGGGTGCCGGGCCCGGTTCCTCGGGGCCACCCACCCACTTCCGGGGTGCGCGGGCCCGGCCGGGGAGCGGCCTGAGCGGACGCCAGGGCTGGGCGGGCAGCGTAGGCGACGGGCTGTGCAGGCCACTGGGCTGCGGGGCCACGGCGGGAGCCCACCCGCGGCGCGGTGTCAGGCCCGGGAGCGGCGCGGGCCGGAGGCCCCCGCAGCTGGGAGGGCGGTGCTCGCCCCGGGGCAGCGCTGATGCCCGGCTGTGCTAATCGGACCAGTGCCGGCGTCCTCCTCTCCCCTGTCCCGAGGCTAGGTGCCAGCGGGTGGCGGAGTCTAGAGCTGAGCCTTTGGGAAGGAGACCCAAGGCACTGTTGCCCCGCGCGGAAGCCGACGGCTGCTCCTCCTGGACGGTTGTGCGACACATGACTGGGCAAGGGGGTGAGGCAGAGGCTGGTGCGGCCGGCCGGCCCTGGGGACTCTGGGCGGCGGGGACTATACGGAGACAGACGCCTGAGTGGGTTCGCTGGGGGACAAGAGGAAAAGCATCAATGAAAATTAAGGGACGGGCGGGCTGGGACCACGAGATCGTGTGGTGCCCGGTGACTCCAGATGTCAGGCACTGTGCTTACAACCCTGTAAACCTCATGGGCAGGAGGTGAGGCGTGTAAAGCTTCATTCCTCCCTCCACCTTCCCCCATTTTATTTTACTTTATTTTGACAGAATCTCACTCTGTAACCCAGGCTGGCCATAGACTCAGCAATCCTACTGCCTCAGCCTCCTGAGTACTGGTATTACAGACGCGTGCCACCGTGCCCAACTTTATGTGGTGCTGGGGAATTGAAATCAGGGCCTTGTGCTTGCAAGGCAAGCGCTTTAACCGCCCTGCCATTCCCCTTCTCCTTTTTATTTTAGGTAGAATCTCTGCTATATAGCCCAGTCCAGGCTGGTCTTGAACTTCTGATCGTCCTGCCAGCCCCATGGCTTCATTATGTAGTCAAGGCTGGTCTTGAACTCAAAACGTAGCCCTGGCTGGCCTCAAACTCATGGCAGTCCTCCTGCCTCAGCCTTCCAAGTGCTTGAATTACCAGCATGCACCACCCTGCCCTGCTGATCTCTTTTCTTCTTAAAGTTGAAGAAACTGTGGCCAAGAAACTTGGTTTAGATCAAAATAGAAGCAGGGGTACTGGGGGTGTACCTCAGAGGTTACAGCGCTTGCCTAGCAAGCCGAGAGCCCTGGGTTCGATTCCCTAGCACCATGTAAGATAGGTATGATGATGCATGCCTGTAATCCTAACACTTGGGAGGCTGAGGCAGGAAGATTGCTATGTGTCCGAGGCCAGCCTGGGCTACACAGTGAGTTCAGGACCAGCTTGAATTACAGGGTGAGACTCTATTTCAAAAAAAAAAAAAAAAAAATACAAGCAGGGATTATCCCTTCACTAAACTAAATAATCAGTGTTTGAATTTGGAGGTGGGGGGAGCAGCAGGGATCAGAAGAAGTAGCATGAATGAAAGAAATGGGCTAATTTTGGCTGCAGGAGAAAAATCAAGGCCAGGCACTGTCATTACCCCGTGCCCTCATCGGTTCCCAGCATCTTACCCCACTGGAGATGCCTGGCACAGAGCAAAGTACGTGGATTCCAGAGCCTGGCTACAAGTCTTGCTTTGTGCCTTCCCAGCATGACGTCTGGAAACAGTCTCCTGACCTGTAGTGTGGAGATACAATGCTATGCACAAGACAGTCGTGAGGGTTAAGTAATGTAAAAGTCCTCTTGGGTTCAGGCCTGTTTCCTGCCCATTCACTGCTGTATCCTCAGCATTTAGTACAGTACCGAGCCCAACAATCAGTAGGTTGGAGTAATTCTCTTCGGGACTGCTTCCAGTTAGTGGAAGCTTTTATCCCTCTTTGTTTTCAAATAAAACTATCTTCTTTGCAACTTGAAAAAATAAATATGCTGGATGAACTTAATCAACAGCAGTGAGTCCTAAAGCCTTGGAAGCGAAAATGGAGACAGTGACCCAGCGCTTGGTCAGCAATCACTGGTGCTCTACAAACCCAGGCACCTAAGTGCTCCAAGTAATTGAACAGCATAGATGCTTCTACTTTCTTCTTTTTTCTTTTTTTTTGAGGCAGGGTCTCATTCTGTAGTTCAGGCTTATCCTGAACTTACTATGTAGCCCAGTCTGACCTCAAACTAGTGGCAGTCCTCCTGCCTCAGCCTCCCAAGTGCTGGGATTACAGGTGTGCACCACCACACTCAACTCATTTGGGCTGAGGAATCAAACTCAGGGCCTTGTGCTTACTAGGCAAGCACTTTAACCACCATGCTATTCCTCCAGCCCTGCATACACTTTCAAACCTAGAAGACTAGGAGCTCTCAATGTCCCCTCTGCCACCTTCTCCTCAGCACAGGCTTGTTCATGCAGTGGGCAGCCCCTATCTTTACAAGGAAAAAGGAAATAATGTAGTGGATAAGACCTTTTTGAGAGCTTGGATGAGTAGTGAATAAAAGTGTGGATACACATGAATCCAAGGCCAGCCTGGGCTCCATAGTGAGTTCAGGACCAGCCTAGGCTCAAAAAATATATATATAAAAATAAAAAATAAATAATAGAGTGTGGGTACAATCAGAAGTGTGGCTTTGGGTGACTTATTTAACCTCTCAGTGCTTTCGTGTAGTAATAACAATAATACAAAGATGAGGATGATAATTAATTTGCTCAGCTTTTTTTTTTTTTTTTTTTGAGACTGGGTCTTTTCTGTAGCCCAAGCAGGTCTTGGACTCACTATGGAAGCTATGGAGCCCAGGCAAGCCTTGGACTCATGGCAGTCCCCCTGCCTATCCTCCTAAGTGCTGGGATTACAGGCCTGTGCCACCACACCCAACTTTATGTGGTGCTGGGGAATTCAAACTTAGGCCCTTGTGCTTGCTAGGCGAGTGCTTTAACTGCTGTGCCATTCCTTCAGCCCCTTGGTTGTTTTTGTTTGTTGCAGCAATGAGAATTGAACATGGGCCTTCACACTGAGTTACATCCTTGGCCCTTTATGTTTTGAGTTTCCTAGGCTAGGTTCAAGCTTGCGATCTACCTGCCTCAGCATCCCAGAATGCTGGAATTACAGGCAGGCATCACCATAGCCGGCCCCTCAGTACTTATTTGTCAGTTGAGTGTATGAATGAATCCATGCCCAACCCCAGACTGCTCAAACCAAGGCATAGCTGGATTTCACATACCCGCCTCTTCTACCCTTCTCTGAGACTGTTGGTCCCCACTCTGATCCTACATTTTAAGGGGTTTTTTGTTTGTTTTGCATTGTTGGAGATTGAATGCAGGGCTTTTAAACTGAGCAAAATTCCTAGCTTCCCACACCTTAAAAATTTTTCTTTCTTTTCTCTTAAAACTGGGAACTGAACATTAGGTCTGAGCTACATCTCCCGGCCCTTTTTATTGTTTGTTTTTGTTTTTTTGAGCTGGTTCTCAGTAAATTGCTAACTTGCCCAGGCTGGGCTTGAACTCGCAATCCCCTTTCCTTGACCTCCCAAAGTGCTTAGGTTACTGGCCTGTCCCACTAGGCCTGGCTTTAGTCCATTGTTATTTTTGCTTTTGAGACAGGACCTCACTAAGTCATAAAGTTGCCTAGGCTGGGCTCAGATTTGCAGTCTTCCTGCCTCAGCCTCCTACAGCGCTGGGATTACAGGTTGGCACCAACAGGCCCAGCTTCACAAAGTTATCTGCTTGTTTGTTTCTGTGGTGCTAGAGATCAAGCTCAGGGTCTTCATGCTGGGCGGTGTCTCTCAGTACCACCCCCTTTCCTTCCTGCCATACTAAGGACTGAGCCCAAAGCCTTCACACGGAACTGCATTCTCCGCCCATTTTTGTTGTTGTTTTGTTTTTTTTTTGTCTTTAGAGTTAAGGTCTCATCAAGTCACTAAATTGCCCAGGCCGGGCTTAAACTTGGTGATCCTCCTGCCTCAGCCTCTTAGAGTGCTGGGATTATAGACCTGTACCACCACGCTGGCTTCAGCCCATTTTTATTTCTGAATTTGAGATAGGGTCTTACTAAGCTGCCCAGGCTAGGCCAAAAAATACTGGAGAGAGACAGTTACTGCCCAGCAAACCCTTGTGTGCAATTAAGAACACTCCCAAATACACCACTATGTTATCTTCCCTGACTCCCTCAGCACGTACTCACATGATGCTTCATATATCTCCCGTGGTCCTTTTATTTATTTATTCTTTAATGCGGTTCTGGAGATGGAATCTTGGGTGTCATACTGTTATGCTGGGGGGCTGGAAAAATAGCACAGAGGTTAGAGCACTTGCCTCATAAGCACAGAGCCCTAAGTTTGATTCCCCAGCATCACATAAGCAGGGCATGGTTGGGAGCCTGAGGCGGGAAAATTGCCATCCTAGGTTACAGAGTCAGTTTCAGGACCAGCCTGGACTACAGAATGTGACCTTGTCCCAGGGTGAAATATCTATATCTATCTGTCTGTCTATCTAGCTATGCTAGAGAAGGACTCTCTTCCACTGAGACCCTACATTTTCCTTCTTACGGGCTTTTTTTCCATAGTGGGGATTGAACCTAAGACCTTTGCACTGAGCTAGATCCCCAGCCCTTTCCTTTTCTGTTTTCAGCCCGGGCTGGCTTCAAATCCACAGCAGTCCTCCTGCGTCAGACTCCTGAGTCCTGGGATGACAGGAGTGCACCAGCACACCTGGCTGACACGGTGCTGGGGAATTTGTGCTTGCTGGGAAAGTGCTCAAACTGCTTTGCTATTTCTCCAGCCCCTCTAGCCCTTCCTTGATCTTCTTATTTTAAACATGGTCTTGCCAAATTGTAACATTGCCCAAGTTGGGCTTGAACTTGCAATCCTCCTGTCTCAGCCTCCCAGAGTGCTGGGATTGTAGGTGTGTGCCACTCCTCCAGATCGTTTTATAAGGTTTTTAACATCTTTTTTTTTTCCTACCAAACCATGTGTGAATTAACAAATACCAGGTGTGCAGTTTATTCATCTTTGGTCTACAACAACTGACACAGGCCAGGCTTAGTTGCCTTGTCCAATCAAAAGAAACAGGAATGCGTGGTGTTAAATGAGGGCAAATCTGAGTCTGGTAAAACACTGAGAGTACCCGGTACATTCCCATGTCTGAACTGAAGGACCAAAGTGAAAGGAAAGTGATACTGATCAAGTTCTATAGCAAGTCAGATAAAAAGGCTTTTTTTTTTTTTTTTTTTTTTTTTGGTAAGGACTTGCTCTGTAGTCCATACTTGTCTTGGATTCACTTTGTAACGCAGGCTGGCTTCAAACTCAGCAATCCTCCTGCCTCAGCCTTCCAAGTGCTAGGATTATAGGTATGTACCATCACATCCAGTTTATGTTGTACTGGGGAGTCAAATCCATTGCCTGGTGTGTGCTAGGTAAGCACTTTAACCTGAGTCCCAGAAAAATTATTTCTTGAGTAGCCTCAAAGTTTCTGCACTGGTTTTACCAAGAGTAGAAAGAAATCTGGGTTACCATTCCTCAACAAGTGAAATCTTATCTTTTTCTATGGTAAAACATACATTAAAATTACCATTTTTGTAGTAATCTCATACCTATAATCTCAGCTATGTGGGAGGCTGAGGCAAGAGGATCAAGCCCAGCCTGCTGGACAATTTATCATGACCCTGTTGCAAGATAAAAATAAAAAAATAAATATAAAGGGCTGGGACTGGGATGTAGTTTAGTGAGAAAAACATTCCTGGTCAGTCTCTGCTACTAAGGGGGAGGGGTACAGTTCAGTAGTAGAATGTTTCCCTGGCATACACAAGGCTCTGAATTAGATTCCTAGCACCATTTTAAAAATTACTACTTATTTATTTTTGTGATCGTGGGAAATTAAGCCCAGGTCTTTCACGTTGAGCTATATCCCTAGCCCTTTGTTTTGTTTGAGACAAGGTCTTACTCTGTAATCCAGGCTGGAGCTGAAGTCATTGTATATCCCAGGCTGGCCTCGAACACTTGGCAGTCCTGCCTTAGCCTCCCAAGTGCTGGCATTACAGGCATGCACCACTATGCCAGTTAATGTGATTCTGAGGAATCAAACTCAGGGACTTATGCTTGCTAGGCAAGTGTTCTGATCACTGTGCTATTCCTCCACCCCTACTTTTTTTTTTTAGACAGGGTCTCACTCTGTAGTCCAGGCAGTCCTGAATTGACTATAGAGCCCAGGCTGGCCTTGGACTCAGGGCAGTCCTCTTACCTCAGGCTCCCATGTGGTGGGATTACAAGCATGTACCACCACTCCAGTTTATGTGATGCTAGGGAATTGAACCCAAGGCCTTGAGCTTACTAGGCAAGACCTTTAACCTCTGAGCTATTCCTCCAGCCCTAATTTTTATTTTTGAGACAGGGTCTCACCAGGTTGCTAATTTTCCCAAGATAGGCTCAAATTTACAAATAACCCTCCTGCCTCACCCTCCAATAGTGCTGGGATTAGAGGCCTGCATCACCAGGTCCAGCACCTTTTAATTTTTAAAATCATTTTTATATCTACAATCCTGTGACATTAAATACATGTACATTGTTGTTTGTTTGTTTGGGGTTTTTTTTTGAAACAGGGTCTCACTCTGCAGTGTAGGCTGGTCCCAGACTCACTATGTAGCCCAGGCTGGCCTAGAACTCTTGGCTATCCTCCTGCCTCAGCCTCCCAAATGCTGGGATTACAGGTGTGACTACCACATCCAGCTACTATGTGGTTCTAGGGGATTGAAACCAGGGTCTTGCACTTCCTAGGCAAGCGCTCTAATCACAGAGTTATACCTGCCACCTCCTATTTTCTGTCTCTATGAATTTGACTATTTTAGATATTTCATATGGGCTGAAGGCACTGCCCAGTGATTAAAGCACTTGCCTTGCATGTGCAAGGCCCTGCGCTGGACTCCCCAGTACCACATAAAGATTAACTGAACATACTAGTACACACCTGTAATCTCTGCACTCAGGAAGATTAGTCAGAAGGATTGCCAAAAGTTTGAGGCCAGCCTGGGCTACCTAGTGAGTTCAGGACCAGCCTGGACTAGAGTGAGACCCTGGCTCACAAAAAAACAACAAATGTGTGTGTGTGTGTGTGTGTGTGTGTGTGTGTGTGTGTGTGTGTGTGTGTGTTATTATTCTCTGATTTATTTTACTTATGATTTTTCTAAGGTGTGTGTGTGTGGCACCCAGGGCTTTCACACTGAGCCACATCCCCAGCCCACTTTTATTTTTGAGACAGGGCCTCACTAAGTCACTATGTTGCCCTGGCCAAATTAGAATTTGTAATCTTACTGCCTCTGCCTCTCAGAGTGCTGGAATTACAGTCTTGTGGCATAAAGCCCAGCTTAGAACTTCATTCCATTTTAAGGATGAATAATATTCCAGCATATTATGCCACATTAGTCATTCATCTGTTGATGGGTACTTGTGGTCTCATCCTTTGGCTGCTGTAGATAATCCTGAGAGACACTGATGTACAAATATCTGTGCAAGTCTCTGTCTTTGGTTCTCATGGGTGTATACCTAGAATGGATGGGAATTGTTAGGTAATATGATAATTGTTTAATTTTTTTTAATCTTACAGTACAGGTACTCAAACTCAGGGCCTCACAGATAGTAGGCAAGCAGTCAACAACTATCTCCTCAGCCTTTATTATGTCCATATGTTAATCTGGTGGGGGCCAATACTAAGAATTAAACCCAGGGGCTTCACACTGAGCTACCTTTCCACCCTTTCACCCTTTATTTTATTATGAGACAAGAACTGGCTAAGTTGCCCAGGCTGGGCTCAAACTCGTGATCCTTCTGCCTCAACCCCCAGAGTGCTGGGATTACAAGTATGTACTACCATGTACTGCTAAATTTTTGAGGAACTGCATTTTCCTTTGGAGTTGCACCATTTTCTATTCCCAGCAGTGCACAAGGACTCCAGTTTCTCTACATCCTTGATAACACTCTTTTGAGTTTCGCCCTTTTTCTTTTTAAATAATAGCCATCCAGTGAGTGTGAATTCCAAGGAGATTTTGAAATTTAGACCGCAGGGCCTTTCCCTGAGGACAGAAGAGCACAGCTGATGGAGATTGTGAACCTACTCAGCGCAAACACATGCAAGCCCTCTCAGAAGTCTAAGGCTCTCCAGGGCACCCAGGAGGTGGGCCCTGCTGACCCCTGGACCTGGCTTCTTTCCCGCAGGTGCCTGGCTGCAGCCAACCATGCAGTGAGCCATGCCCCGGCCCAGACAGCCCCGCCCATCCTCTGAGCCTCCTCGCCTGGGGCCCTGGGAGCGGTCTGCCGAGCTGTGCCTGGAGACCTCCGACAAGCCACCCCAGCCTGCACCAGCCCGTCGCACCCGCAGGCCGGATCCCAAGGACCCTGGCCATTATGGGCCAGAGAGCATTACCTTTATCTCTGGCTCTGCCGAGCCCCCCACGGAGTCCCCTGCCTGCTGCGCGCTGTGGCGCCCCTGGGGCTGGGACTGGTGCCGGGCAGCCTTCTGCTTCCGCCGCTGCTGGGATTGCCTTCAGCGCTGCGGGGCCTGTGTGCGGGGCTGCAGCCCCTGCTTGTCTGCTGAGGACTCTGCTGAAAGGGCCACAGAAGCTGCCTGGGCCAAGGAGCACAACGGCGTACCCCCCAGCCCCGACCGCGCGCCCCCGCGCCGCCGGGATGAGCAGCGGCTCAAGTCCATAGGCAGCAGCTTCAGCTACCCCGACGTCAAACTGAAAGGCATCCCTGTGTACACGTACCGCAGGGCCACGTCCCCAGCCCCCGATGCGGACTCCTGCAGCAAGGAGCCCCTGGCGGGGCCCGCGCCCCTGAGGCACAGCCTGCCCAGCACCCTTCCCAGCAGCCCCCGCGGCTCGGAGGAGTACTACTCTTTCCACGAGTCGGACCTAGACCTGCCGGAGATGGGCAGTGGCTCCATGTCTAGCCGGGAGATTGACGTGCTCATTTTTAAGAAGCTGACCGAGCTGTTCAGCGTACATCAGATTGACGAGCTGGCCAAGTGCACATCGGACACTGTGTTCCTGGAGAAGACCAGTAAGATCTCGGACCTGATCAACAGCATCACGCAGGACTACCACCTGGACGAGCAGGACGCCGAGGGCCGCCTGGTCCGTGGCATCATTCGCATCAGTACCCGAAAGAGCCGCACGCGCCCACAGACCTCAGAGGGGCGCTCACCCAGGGCTGCTATCACCACTGCCGCCCCCCCAGACAGTGGCCATGAGACCATGGTGGGCTCAGGTCTCAGCCAAGATGGTAGGTGGGGCCAGAGGGACAAAGTAGGAGCGCGGTATCTACAGAAGGGTGGATAGGGAGTCTTTGGTCACGGTGGGTCCTCCCCTCAGCCAGTTCCTGCTCTTTCTCTCAACTCCTGTGCACCCCTCTCCCAACTCCCACCCTGGCCCTACCTATTGAGGTTTTCTCAGCCTACTGAGAAGGCTGAGAGGAGCATGCAGTCCCTGGGGCTCTCTGGCCAGTGTCTTAACCCTCAAAAAGGACAAATTCATTAAGTTCACCTAACAGGTTCTTTCTCTCTGCTACTGCTCAGCAGAATATACCTATAATGGAAACAAGATCTTAGAACCCTAATAATTTTGGACCTCTGTGCTAGCTAGCCTAACCAAAATACCCACCCACCATTGCCTGTATGCATGCATACAAGTGTGTACACACATAGTTTGTGTCTTTGTTTTTGTTATTCCTTTTTGAGACAACGTCTCGTTCTATATAGTCCAGATTGGTCCTGATCTACTATGTAGCCCAGGGTGGCCTCAGACCCACAGGTAATCTTCCTGCCTCAGCCTCCCAAGTGCTGGAATTATGGGGGTGTGCCAACCCACCTAGTTAATGTTGCACTACAGAATCAACTTAGGGCCTTGTGCTTGTCTTGCTTTACCTGCTGTGCTATCCTCCACAGTCCTCCTCCATTTTTAAAAAAAGGATTTATTTATTTATTGAGACAGGCTCTCTGTAGCCCAGGCTGGCCTCGGACTCAGGCAATCTGCCTGCCTCAAGCTCCCAAGTGCTGGGATTATAGATGTGTACCACCACACCCAGCTTTATGTGGTGATGGGGAATCAAACTCAGGGCCTTGTGCTTGCAAAGCAAGTGTGTTAACCACTGTGCCATTTCTCCAGGCCCCACCCCCACTTCTTTCTGAGATACCGTCTTGCTTTGTATTTCAAGCTGGTCCTGAACTCACCATTAACTCAAACACCCAGCAATACTTCTGCCTTAGCCTCCCGAGTGCTGGGATTACAGACATGCACCACAATGCTTGCTCAGCTTATGCCGTACTGGGGAATTGAACCCAGGGCCCTGTGCTTATCAGGCAATCACTCTTAACTGCTGTGCTGCTGTTCCTTCAGCCCACTTGCACCTATTAGGTGGCACTAACCACTGAGCTACGCCCCCATGCCACTTGTTTTCTGTGTTGTTTCACTTTTGGAAGTAGGATCTCATTCTGGGGGTCCCTTCCCTTACTGGGTTACAAGTGGAAGTAGGGGTGGTATTGAAAAAATATGGTAATGTCCACTGCCTTCTCGTGCTCCTTCCCTAGAGCTGACAGTGCAGATCTCCCAGGAGACGACAGCAGATGCCATCGCCCGAAAGCTGAGGCCATATGGAGCTCCAGGTTTGGTCTGACCTGATGAGTACAGGGGGTGGGAGACTCCCCTGGCTGACTCTGGGAGCCCCAGCTTTGTGGGGTGGGTAAGAACAGAATCAGAGCTGGGCCTGGTGGCACAGGCCTGTAATCGTAGTAGTCTGGAGATGCATGAGGCAAGTTTGAGCCAAGCCTGGGCAGCTCACCAATTTAGTGAAACCTTGTCTTAAATTTTTTTCTTTAAATTAAAAAGTGGGCTGAGGGTTTAGTCCATATAAAAGCCTTCAGCAGCCACTGACCCGCCTTGATTTTGTAAACTGGCTTGAAGCAAGGGAGATGCCCAAACAGATGAGCTAAAAGTGATCCAATCTCAGTCTTAATGACAGGCCCCTGGGAAGGAAGGTAGCAGGCAGCCTAGCCAACCAGCTGCTGCAGACACTTCATATGGTTTGGTTTAGTTTTTTTTTTTTTTTTTGAGACCATGTCTTTCTCTGTAGTCCAGGCTGGTCCTGAGCTCACTATGTCGCCCAGGCTGGCTTTGAACTCATGGCAATCCTCCTGCCTCAGCCTCCAGAACGCTGGGATTACAGGCATGTGCGACTATGCCAGTTTATGTGGTGATGGGGAATTAAACCCATGGCCTTATGCTTGCTAGGCAGACACCATAACTGCTGAGCTATGCTCTCAGCCCACCTTGTATTGTTTCTACTGCTGTTTTCTGGGCCTTCGTAAACCCCCAGGACAGGGCTATTACTCTTACAGAGAGGGAAACTGGGGTTCAGAGGTCAGAACACTGAGTGGGTCACTCAGGTGGGATGATTTACCAGGCTTAAGCCCCGATGTTCCTTCTCAGCAGGCTTCCCCCTGCAGCGGGCCCTGGATGAGCTCCTTCCCTTCTCTGAGCCTCTGCTTCCTCCCTACTAGGATACCCCGCCAGTCACGACTCATCTTTCCAGGGAACCGACACGGACTCATCAGGAGCGCCCCTGCTCCAGGTGTACTGCTAACCCCTGCTGGGCCAGCAGCCTCAGCCTTTCCTAGGAGAAGCATAGCCTACAGAATAGAGGGACCATGGGGAAGGCTGGACCATAAGCAGATGTGACTATAAGCCAGAAGTATCCACTCTGGTTCCTCCTGCCTAGGCTGGCTGGTTCCTGGATCACATGCATTTCACAGGGCCAAGGTGCCCACATCCCCTGCATCCCCAGCTGGCCTGACCTCTGCCTGTTCCTTCTTGTGGCCTGATCATGTAAACAGACTGGAAGTTCCTTCCAGGGTTGAACCCTGACTCCATCCCCATAACGTATTACTCAAGGCAACCATGCAAACTTTAAAACAAGCTTAAGCGGACTGGGGTGGGGATGGGCAGGGCCTCTGTATGTATTCTGTGGGCAGTGCCCACTCCACATTATGTTCTGTTGAATAGTTTCTTCTGGTTCTTGGCTTGATGTACATGTAAACATGACCATAGCTAAAAGTTCAAAGGTAACAAGATGCCTGCCTAGTCATCTGGGCTACAACAGTTCCTTCAGTCCCACTTGCCTTGCTAACTGCTGCCCAGAGCAGGAGACAGGCCCTGGACACCCAGCCTAGCTCAGTGTTGTGGACCTGAGGTCAGGACAAGATGAGAGCAGTGCTGCCTGGGTCCTGGGTTCACTTCAGTTCTAGGAGACAAAGGACCAAGTATCTGAAAGAGGGTTCCAGATGCTTAACACTGCTGAGTTTCTTGTAGGAGGGTTCTGTGGAATGGCCCCGCTCACTCAGCCTACTGCCCATCACTGGCCTGCTGGCCATTCTTCAGTCTCCCCAACTGCCTATTTGTCACCCTGCCCAGCCCAGAGCCTGTTGCTTCTTCCTTTCCACCTCTCCATGTACTGATGGAACAAGGTGCTTTTCAGCTATCATCCCTCCCAGCAACCCTGGAAGCTAACCTTGGGGCAGGAGCAGGCACCCCTTGTTTGGGTACCAGCACCACCTGGCTAAATTCTAGGCCCTTAGCAGCTGCGGTCCATCCTCAGCTGCCAGTAAGCTGGAAGGTGTTCAGGATCCTTCCCCCACCCTGTTCCACCGCTTCGCCTCAGTCCCCACAAACATAACAGCTTGGGGCTGGAGGAATGGCTCAGAGGTTAAAGCGCTTGAGCAAGTGCTAAGTACCTGAATTTGATTCCCCAGCACCACATAAACTGGGTGTGGTGGCACACGCCTGTAATCCCAGTACTCGGGAGGCTGAGACAGGAGGATTGCCGTGAGTCCAAGGCCAGCCTGGGATCTGAAGTGAATTCAGGACCAGCCTGGACCACAGAGCAAGACCCTGTCTCGAAAAAAAAATAAATAAAATAAACAGCCTTTTTTTTCCCCCAGGAAAGCAGGTTGAAATAGGGTCTCACTATGTAGCTCAGGTTGGGCTCAAACCCGCACTCCTGCCTCAGCTTTCTGAGAGGATTCTAGGTGTGAGCCACTATTCTGGGGGCTCTTTTTGTCTCTGAGGTAATCTCAGCATGTAGCTCAGAAGCCACAGCCCTTGTAATCCTCCCACAGCACCACACACACATTTTGGAAAGCGAAAACTAGACATACTGTACTTGTTTGTCCATTTTCAGATGCACAAGATGGTCCTGGGGGCTACAACCTTGGGGCCTGTGTAGCTCCAGCAGTCTCACTGACCCCTTTTCTTAGACTGTTGTCTCATCCAGGTCAAGGCCTCTGTAAGAATGATATGACCAGGTTGGAGTCTGGGGGGAGCTCAGTCTGATCCCTAGCACCCCAGAATGAATGAATATGAAATGATCAAGGGCACCAAGGCTGAGTAGGAGGGGGATACCAGTCCGTCCACTCTAGCCTTGGCTACAGAGAACCACTTTCCAAAGAACCCTGTGGATCTATTTGTAGCCCCAAAAAAGGTTTCTCAAGTTGGGGAACAGACAACACAGAGCAATGCTGTGAATGAACTCTTGGCCCCTGCACTCCATGACCTCTGCCCTTGGCTGGGACAAGGGCCAGCTCCAGGGGCCTGACCTGGGCAGAGGTTCGTGCCTCAACCCAGTTCTCCTAGGGCTGGCTCCAAGAAGACCTAAAATGTGCAAAGGTGTGGGTGAGAGCCACAAACAGTGGGCCCTACCAGGCTTTACCCTGCCTCCTGACTAAGTCCCTGTCCCAAACAGAACAGACCAGAGGT
The DNA here is from genome assembly GCA_004027205.1 of Ctenodactylus gundi. NCBI lineage: Eukaryota > Metazoa > Chordata > Mammalia > Rodentia > Ctenodactylidae > Ctenodactylus > Ctenodactylus gundi. The sequence goes on from PVKB01003748.1 coordinate 171,208, forward strand.
TTGGGTACTCGTCTCACCTGAGCCAGACTAGTATCACCTAGACCTTGCTGTGCTCCTGCCCCCGGAAAACAGTTCAGTCTGAAAAGCATGGGGGGAGAGGGGGGAGGTGTATCAATCTTAAAGAAAAGCAATCCTTAGGTCCAGCTGGTCTTACTCTTTGCTGTGTCCTGGGCCCCTTGAAAATCTGACATATGTTCTGGTCTCTGTAGCCAGGAAAGTTCACCTTTGCCCAGAACTATACAAAGAGCCTTGTCCTAATCCTCCCTGTAGGGGGAAAAACTGAGGCCCAGAAAGGGGCAAAGACTTGCCCTAAGTTACACGGCAGAATCTGGGCTAGAGGCCAAACCCCTAGCTACCAACAGTAGCAACCAGCAGGGACCAGCCTGAGGGAAAGGCCAGAGGGAAGAGAGAACACGGGTAAAGTCCGGTAAACAGCTTTAATGTGTAACAGTAGGCCAAACCGGAAGGACAAGACCCCCAAGGCCCCAGCCCTTCTCCCACAGTATCCGGGACCCACATGCCTAGGCCAGTGCACTGCCTGCCCCAGCTCTAAGGTTTCCCAAGTCCCAGGGAAGGATGGATGGCTGGGGGCTCAGCCCCCAAGAGTTAAGGGAAACACACAGCTAGTTGAATTTGGCCTTGGAGAAGTCCATCTCGGGATGCTGATCCATGAACCTACGAAGAGGAAGTAGAATGTGAAAAAGACTCCCCAAGCCAATCTATTCTTCCAGCCCCTAACAGCTAGTCTACCCTCTAGAGCCCCAGGAAACCCAGAGCTGGGCCAGGCTAGGATAGGGCCCCAGGTGCCTGAGGCCCTACAGGTGCCGACACTAGCACTGTTTTCACAGGTGGCAATGACCAGTCATTACCCCTCACTTTCTACCCTGTGCTGGCCTTGCCCTCTAGGTGGCCTCAGCAACTGATTAGGACAGACAAGCCAAGGCCATAAAGCCATAAACTTGGCTGGCTCATGCTGGAAGGGGGCAGGGGTGCTCTGTCCTGCTCAATGACTTATTGCTCTCACCCAGGTCTAAGCTCCCAGACATTTACCCTCCCCTACCCCATCTCTGAGGTACTCACTTCTTCAGGATTTCCTGTTTCTTCTGCTCATCTGAGGTGGGCAGCCCCATGGATTTCTGTCTCTGGTCATACATCATTTTTTCCACCATGCTGCGGGTCTCACTGTCCAGGTCTGAGAGCTGGGGCAGGCAGGAACAGTTATAGGTGACACTCAAGGACCATCTTAGGGCCACCCCCCTCCCCGAAGAAGCTCTCTAGCCAACTAGGACTCACCTTGGAGTTCTCGGGGTTAATCTTCTTGGTATTGATCTCAGGGTCACTGGACACCAAGCGACTCCACCATTCCATCTTATTAATCTACAAGGACAACAGGAGGGGGCTCACCTGCATCCTAAGAATCAACCCTTGACCTTCCCAAGCCAAACTCTCTCCCTTTCACATCCTGCACCTGAGACCCACACTAGCAGATGCTGGGGCCAGGGACACAGATGAGCCAGGCCACTGCCCCCCAGCAACTGAGGGAGACAGACCAGGCCAGTGGTTACCAATCGGTGTGATAAAAGGGAAGATGCACACAGGGAGACAGTCTCCCAGAATGCAAACTGAGAAGATGCACAGTGACATGTGGGCTAAGCCTTAAAACAGAAACAGTATTGCCAGAAGGAAAAAAGAAAAAAGCAGGAAAAGACAGAAAGTGCCCCAGCACAGAGGGGCGAGGGAGTGGCAGGCAAGGCAGCCAGGCTTTCTCTGCCACAGGAAGCTGGCCCTGGACCTTTGGCCGCTTACAGAAATGATTCTATTTACTGGTATCAGTGCCCCACTGCTCTGGGAAGTCAATGAAGTAGAGGACACAGGCTTTCTGAGGACACGTGCTTTCCACATTCTGCTCACTTTTCTCTCACTCCAGCCTTAGAATAGCACATGGCAGAGGAGGTCCTCCGGAATGTGCGGACCTGAAGACATGAAAATCTGATGGGGAGGGAGAGGCCTAACAGCTGTGACATTTCAGCCCTGACTGCTGACATCTAGAGGGAGAAGCAGACCAATCTCAGCTCTTTCCCGACCCCAGAACAACCAAAGACCACTTTAAAGGGTCTTGTTCCAGAGGGCCAAAGTATGGCCTGTGAACGGCAGCACCCAGGCTGGGAAGTAAGCCACACACACCTTTTCCAAATGCACTGTCACCACCTTGCCATCCTCAATGAGCCATGAACTCTCCTCCACCTTCACTTCATTGTAGAGCTCCCCATCAATGATTGCCGGCTGCCCCTTGAGGCCCACCCGGAGGTGCCGCCGCTGGATGTCAACCACCACGTCCTTTCCCTTCAGTCGGAAGTTGACACGGAAGGGCACTGCCAGCTGCATGCAACACAGGCGGTCATGGGGGACCACTGAGGGCTGCTATTCCCCCACAATGGCCTCCCAGCCCCTGGCCCTTGCTGCGGTCACTCACATCCAGCTCCGACAGGGTCTGGGTCCAGCGGTAGTTGGGCAGGTCAGCCCCGTTGCCCAGGTTGGGCTTCAGTTTCCCTTTGTCCTTCTCATCTTCTTCTTCCTCGTCTTCCTCAGCCTCCTGCCCACAGTCACTGGTGCTCAGCTACTTGACACAGACTGAACCCCCACTGGGCCAGGCCTAATGCTGGCACTGAGCATACAGTCATGAAACAAAACGGACCTGGTCCCTGTCCCCTCTTCAGGGTTAGACCCCCCCACGCCCCCCAGTCCTGGTCAATAGGGAATCACACATAAAACGCCTCTGGTCTCTGCCCAAGGGGAGCCTAGATAGGGCACAGATAGTCCCACAGACCTCCACCCCCTCTGATGGTAATTCAAGCACTGTCCTCTCTGGCTCCTATCTCTCCTGTCTGAGGACTAACGCCAGGGATTTCCCATTTGTTTTCTAAATCCAAACCCACCCAGCTGTTCTATGTCTCTGTGTGATCATGAAACACGGATGATCTCCACATCCGGGGACAGGAAAGAGTAAGGGAGAATATTCCAGAGAAAGGGAAGGCTAGTTTCCTGAAAGCCTCTAGCCCACCTCACCTGCTTCCCTGAAGAGCCAAGGCTGCCATTCTTGAGCTGGGCTTCATTCTCTGCATCCTTTTTCTGTGGCAAAGGACACAGCAGTTAGCAACAGGAACCCACTTTCCAGTGCCGATGAAAATGCGGGTGGGGGCGGAGGAGGGAAGCCCAGCCTTACTTGGTCAATCTCCAGCTGCAACCTCTCTGCCTCCTCGTCAGTCAGCTCTTTGATCTGCGGCCCAGAGTCCTCTGCCTTGGCTTCCTTGGCCAACCTTGCAGCCCGTTCTGCCTTCTCTTGCCGCTCAGTCTCTTGCCGAGCTCGCTTCTCCCGCCGGGCCTTCTGTGCCAGCTGGTTGTGGTGGTTAAAGGTCTGTGTTATGAGCTAGACAGATACAGAAGGCAGTAAGGTATTAGCCAGGGGGTACAATGTCCTAAAGACCTGGAGTCTAGTCTCATTCCTGCCTGTTGGGTACCAGAAAAAAGCACTGTACTCAAAACCTGGGTTTCCTAATCTATAAAATGGGGTTAATACACCCAACTCAGGGCTAGGGGCATAGCTCAGAGGTTAAAGTACTTGCCCAAGAAGTCCTGGGTTCAGTTCCCCAGCACCATATAAAAATTAGCCAGGTGTGGTGTTGCAAGCCTGTTAACCCCAGCACCAGGGAGGCTGAGGCAGGAGAATCACCTTAGTTTGAGGCCAGTTTGGCCTCCTCAGTGAGTTTAGGACTAGCCTGGACTACAGAGTGAGACTCTACCTCAAAAAACAAAAAACTGAAGCCATCTATGAGAACACCCCCAAAACGCCTGGCTCAATGAAAAGTGGCAGCCCCCTACGGAACCTTTTCTGACCTCTCCAACTCATGCCTGCCTGTTCCTCCAGCCATCTCTCTAACCCGTGCAGCACGTGATGCCACACCCCAAGTGGCCACAGAAGCAGGAAACCAGAGTTTTCCTCAGGGAAGAGAGTTTCCCTCTCCCGATCAACAAGCCATTTACTTCCATTCCTATCTCTCCTACCACGCCTTCCCATGACATTCCCACTCTATAACCTGTCACTCCTATATGTGGCCTTGAACAAGTAAACCACTTTAGCTCTAAACTTCAGTTTTTTCACTTCACAGGATCCAGCACAAGCCTGGTCCAGTCCATGCCTCACCATAGCCATGTATAAAGTGATGGCTGGGTATGGGCAGGCTGGTGGAGCCAGGAAAGGCCCCGCTCTGTGGTAGGAGGCCAGAGGGGACAGTACCCCCGAGTGCCCTTCTCCCAACCTGCAGCCTGGAACCTAGGAGAAATGCTCAATCTCAGGCCCTGCTGCAGACTTACTGAATCAGCAGCTGTGGAGTGTGATTTTTTAAAATTTATTTTTAATGTGTGTATGTTTCTGAGACAGGGTCTCACTCTGCAGCCAATGCTAGTCCTGGGTATACTATCTCAGCCACCCAAGTGCTGGGATTACAGGTGTGCGCCACCACGACTGGCTTATGTGGTGCTGGAGAATCAAACTCAGGTACTTAGCGCTTGCTAGCAAGTGTTTTAACCACTGAGCCATTCCTCCAGCCCTTGGAGTGTGATCTTGAGCTCTCTCTAAAAGCACCATGTACACTGTTCTTTTCCCCTACTCCCAGGTCACCTAGCATGCTTTTACTCACACTCTAGGACCAGCTCCAGTGTCTCTTGAGTTTTACCTCTGATCCCTCAGCAGGACACACCCTCAAGAAACCCAGCTCTGTGGCCACACACACACACAATACAAACTAGCACACATCCCAGAGGGCCTCGCAGGACATCAACCATATAATCACCTATCTATAAATCATCTTCCAAGAATCTCTGAGCCAAAGCTGGAGGGAAAAAGAGGTCTGTACTTCTTCAGAGCCATGGAGGTTACCCAAGAGCTCCTAGACCTAGGAGTCTGTCAAATGACTGTGGCTTCCCCTTCACCTGTGCCAGTTCTACTTCTACCTTTCAATCCACCAGCTACATGCCACACTGGGACAGGGCACGCTCTGCAAGGGTGAAGGGTACCAAAAGCATCCCTTGTCACAGGGGCTAATAAAACAGGGAGACAAGAGAAGTGAGGCATCCAAAAGTCACTGTGCTGTCAAGAGAAACAACAGGTCACAAGACAATTACACAGCAGAAGCTGCTCCACCACAGGACCTTGTCCCAAGTCCCTAATCGGTGGGACCTTGAACTTAAGCCATTTGCCAACCACTGGCTAAGGGGAGGCAGGAAAAAGGCCCTCCCCACCCCCAGCCCCAGTGAATCATGTCACATCTCATTTGTCCTATTCCTTCCTAGTTCCTGTAGGTTACCTGAGGGCAGAGCTGAACCACCAAGCAGAAACAAGACCAATCAGAGCAGCCTCTGACCCTTCCTCCCAAGCTCCTCCCTAAGGACACCCTAACTGTGCAGCCTCCAGAGAGGCTATCTGGATTGAAGCTTCAGTTACAGGACATACGTTAGGAAACACAACCCAGCAGGGCGGGGAAGGGATACAGGGTAGGAAAGACGGTCCCTGACAAGGCCAGGCAACTGGGAAAAGGAAACTGGTTCCTAGCCATCTGACCAGTGGGACCTCAAAGAACCTTAAAATGAACCAGTGCTAGGCTGGAGGAATGGCTCAGCGGTTAAAGTACTTGCCCAGCAAGTGCTAAGTACCGTAGTTCGATTCCCCAGCACCACATAAGCTGGGCGTGGTGGTGCATGCCTGTAATCCCAGCAATCAGGAGGCTGAGACAGGAAGACTGCTATGTGTTTGAGGCCAGTCAAGGCTATACAGTGAGTTTAGAACCAGCCTGGATTCCACAGTGAGACCCTGCCTCAAAAAAAAAAAAAAAAAAAAAAAAAAAAAAAAAAAAAAAAAAAAAAAAAAAAAAAAAAGCCTGGAGATGTAGCTTAGTGTGAAAGTACTGGGTTCAACCCCAGTACTGTGAAATAAATAAATATTTAAAAATAAAATTTATAAACTGAACCCAAAGGCATGAGATTGTAAACCCAATTACCCTGAGAGAAGGGTACTCCAACACACTCAAGGAACACGGCACATTCAAATAGCAGATGACACTGTTGAATCCCTCCCCCAAAAATCTCTGGTCCCTTAGATCCACCACACCCCTCCTTCCTTCTCCTTCCTGTCTGCCCTTGAGCTATTCCCTAACTGACCAACACGGGACCCCTGGGGAAGGACCGAAAGGTCTCAGCCAGGTGAGCCCGGTTGGAGGGGATAAAGAGCAGAAGAGCCCTCCTCCAAAGGCTAGGATCCAAAGTATCCAACAGTGCAACTGACAGTGCAACTTCCACAGTATCCCTGGGAGCCCCTGCTGTGATCCTCAGAGCCAGCTCAAGTTCCCCCCAACTTGCCCAAGATCCCTGGCAACTTTCTTCCCCTGTGACTCCCATCTTCAAGTGACACCATCATGTATTCAAAGACAGAGCAAAGACTTGTGAACAACCAACTGATAACAATGTTACCAGACGTGGTTACCACAGGTTCAATCCCCAATACCAAAAAAAAATAAATAAATTTCTAATCTACTGGAAATTACATCTGTATAAAAACACAGGAAAATTAAAGAACCAATGACACAAAGAACCTCCAGGAGGGGCTGGAGGAATAGCTCAGCTGCTAAAGCAGCTGCCTAGCAAACTCCAGGCCCTCGGTTTAATTTCTCAGCACCACATCAACCAGGAATGGTGGAGCATGCCTGTAATCCCAGCACTGGGGAGGCTGATGCAAGAGGAGTGCTATCAGTCCAAGGGCAACCTGGGCTCCATAATGAGTTCAGGACCAGCCTGGGCTACAGAGGGAGACCCGATCTTGGAAAAATTGCAAAGTGATTACAAGTGCAAAGCCCTGAGTTTGATTCCCCAGCAACACATAAGAGGGGTATAATGTCACACACCTTAAATACCAGCACCTGGGAGGCTAAGGCAGGAGGACTCTGCCATGCGTTCAAGGCCAGCCTGGACTACACAGTGCATTCAGGACCAGTCTGGACTACAGAACAAGACCTTGTCTCAATAAAGGAAGAGGGAGGTGTGCTAGGGATATAGCTCAGCATGGAGGTCCTGAGTTCAATCTCTAGCATTTCCCCATCCCACTCCCTGCCAAAAAAAAAAAAAAAAAAAAAAATCTATAAATTAGTTCTAGAGGGGGAAAAGAAAAAAAACCTGAAGCAAATCAAGACTACAATCTAACTATCAATATACATGAAATCCAAAGGGCAAAGTAACATATTAGCCAGGCATGAGGTACACACCTTTAATCCTAGCACTCTGGGGGGCTGAAGAAGTGATTTCCAAGAGGGAGCCCAGCCCAGGCCCTTAGCAACCCTTTTTAAAATAAAAAAAAAGGTTTGAGATATATAGCTCATAGTGAAGTTCCTGGGTTCAAAGCAGGTGGGGGAGAAAGAGGGACTAAATGATACCACAGGAGTCTGAGCTACAATCGGGAACATCAACATCTTATCTTTGTCCCAAGGTTCCAATGCAGGGCTTCTAAACCCTTTGGAATTTCTCTAATGATTTATCTGTTTTAATAAGGTCACTGTTAAGGACCCTATGTACATAGCTTCAGGATGGGGGTGGGTTGCCAGAAGGACCAGCATGATCAGACAGAGGATTGGATCTTTCAGACCCACACCTACAAGTGGGGAAAACACCTGGAGAATGAATGAGCTGATTACCAATGGTCAACGACTTCATCAATCATGCCTTGAACTCACAACAATCCTCCTGCCTCAGCCTCTCAGCCTCCCAAGTGCGAGGATTACAAGTGTGTGCCACTAAGCCCGACTTGTTTGGCTGTTTGTTTGTTCTTTCTTATATAATAAACTATTAGTACAGACAGCAGTAATAGCATATAAAGCACTTTGCCAACTTCTACTGAATAGCTAAACTCGAAGTGGCTGGATGATGGCTAACCATGGGTCAGAAGTATTAGGAAGGGACGAGAGGTGTAGCTCAGCAGTCAGATTGCTTGCCCAGCAAGCATATTGTGGTTTGGATCTGGAATGTCCCCCAAAATCTTATGTATTTCGATGTTATGAAGTGTCAATGGAACCATGTGCTACTGGGAGATTTGGGCCTGGTCAGGAGGGGTGGACTGCAGGCATGTGAACTGGATTACACTAGTGTGGTGGGGGCTTACTACCCCTTCCAGGTTTGGAAGGGGTGGATCACTGGGATGGGTCCTATAGTATATATCTGCTGCTACCTTACTCTCGGAGAAGAGACTCCACTTACTTTGACTTGGCTTTCTGTTAGCAATGTTGTGA